>APFE031646712.1:117219-136959 GCA_000404065.3 Pinus taeda | reverse complement strand
TAATAACAAACATAGGCATTTTGATCTAACAACACTCATTGGTCAGAAATTCTTCCACTCAAAAGGTGAGTCTTCCACTCTGCTAAAAATTGGTTTCAGGTGTTTATACTCATTAGTAAAAATGTCTTCCACTCAACTGAGAAAATTAGCTTTTGATGTTTACGTTGAAAGTTCTTTGAGGTATCCTTCCATGCACTTTTTTACCACTTTATTCATTTTTCATTAGAATGGTATGAGATATTTATTGTTAATGGGTTTTCCACTTGGTGAAACAATTCCTTTCAAAAGTTGTTAGTGAATTTTGAGTGAATAATTTAACTAGCTTTATTTTTTTCATGATAATGGTCAGAGATATTTATGGTTAATGGGGTTCCCACTTAGTAAAACAATTCTTTGAGTCAATAATTTTATTGGCTTTATATTTTTCATGATTCTCAAATGGAGTGAGCATAATTTGTTAATCATTTTATGACAATAAATATGATATATGTTATCTCTTTGTGGACCACCACTCCTCTTGGAAGGATGTGTCAAGCACCTAACTTAGGAAAACCTCTAAATCAAATTAAGAGATTAAACATATTCCAAACTTATCCATCAAAGAAAGAAACTTCTAAAATAAATGGATTCTTAATTGAAGTAGATTCTCTAATCAATCTTAACTTTCCCAAAAAGTTAAACTAGTAAGAGAGGCAAGGGGCATCTATTTATGCAAAGCATAAAAACATGGAGGCCATCTACAACACGTGAAAGACAATTTGATGATTAGGTGAATCCTTTATAAAAAGCATATTTGAAAAGACAAGGGGATATAATTTTTGGTAATGAACACGGGATATGTGCCAAACAATGACTGTGTTGCATGATGTCAAGCAGGAACAAAAGAAACAATTATTTTCCATAATAGTGAGAAGTGGGCTATTGATTTTGGCATTGTAAGCACACAACTTGGGACACCTATCCAAAATTTTAAAATATTTCGCATGTGTGATGGATCCCACTCCACAATCAAGTTCATATCAAATATTGTTAGAAGATAATTGACTGTAATGGATCCCAATCGTTTTCATCATTTGAAGGAGGGACTGTGCTCTTGTGGGGACGGTGATGAATGAGAGACATTGATTCAAAATATTATTCATTTCTTGTACATTTGTATATCAATCCAAACACATGGTAAAAAGGATGTCATTTGAAAACAAAAGAAAGATAACATAAAAAATCTGGAAGTGCATGAATTACACAAAAGTTTAAGAAGATGAGAAAATCGAGCAACAACATAGATTCAAATGCATCTTATTATATATCTAGTTACTACTAAAAATATACCTAAACTTATGCTAATATATTTGAACATTTCACTTAATTAATGTTTATATTTAATCTAGTACCTTAGCTACCACTCCCGAGTGATCAATATAACCTCTGAAACCTCCCCCCCCCCCCCCCCCACCCAACATCCCACATAGGTTTACCACACTTGATAGATTGATAGAATGGACAAAGCTCACTTTACCACTAATCTTGTCACTAATAACTCTAAGGTTCACTTTTGTTTCTAAAGTAAGAGGATTGTTAGTTTTGCTACATCACATCAAGGATTTTGTTGTTCCCTCCTTGGAACTATAACCTATGGTTTGAATGGGTTTTGGATCCCTAGAACTTATATGCCACCAAGTTCCTCTAAAGGGTCTAGCTCTATAGCAACACATTGAGAACACAATTTACACCTGGATTTGCTAAAAAATATATGGCTCCTCTTTAGACTCCATCTATTATTAGATTCACCCTTACCTATTCATTACTCCCATGTTGCTTGCTTCTTAAACTTGTTGATAAAATATAATTTACACACATTAAGTGTCACCTACATTAACATACATAAGAGAATAGATTCCAGCAACATATATGAAATGAAAAAAAATATTGTGGAAAACATGTGAGCATGCATTTGTTGTATAATCAATTACGAGTGCTTGATAGAATCATTTCCTATGATGTGCAATGGAACAAAAGCTTGATGCATAACTAAATATTGTGAGTCATTATTTAAGATTTTCTTATGGTTAGAGAGAAGATAAGGTGCACAACAATGAAGTATTTTGTACCATGGGAATATGCTAGTCACAAAATCTCGCGAGATAAGATTTATATATAGTTGATCCCTTATTTATAAGTACCTATATTGTTATTCTATATTTTCCAAGGACCAAGGACATCGACTACTCTATGAGCTAAAAAGGGATAGAAATAGTTGAATCCATTTATATAGATAAATAATCCCTTCCATGAGGAAAGCACATTAATATCCTAGATTTTCCACATCTCACATTAAATATAGAGAAATGAAACGTAAGTACACATGGAGAACAATTCCTAACCAAAAGATAAAATAAGGGTCTTTAGAAAAGTGCCTAGTATCATTATTTTTTCATTAGAAAAAATTGTTTGTAGACCCAATGACGTGTAGGGAAATTTAGATATGGTTAATGGTCTTGCTTAATATTAATAACAAGAGAGGACAATAGGAGGATAATGATGAAATATTAATAGTATGGAAGTCAATCGTACGGGGAGTTCGACAATGTTGGAAAACCAACAAGATTGGGATGACAAGTTTCCAACCAAAGTTTATTTCTCCTTTAAAAAAAGTGATAGTGAATAGAAAGTACCTGGGAAATTTTGACAAAAAAAAGTGATAGTTAATAGAAAGTACCTGGGAAATTTTGACTCAAGGTTTTTTAGGAATTTTAAAAATAATTTCCCCAAGTCATAAAATTGTGAAATCCCTAAATTCATTGCACGTAATATGCAACGAACCAAAATCCTTCACAATTATTATATTATATGTCATTCGATGCAATCCAATATGTTAGTAGGGAAAAAATTCGATCTCATTGGTGAGAAGAAAATTATATTTGTTTTCCTAGTTTTTTCTTTTGGGTGAGGGTTGATGAAGTTTGTGGTGGAGAAATTGAAAAAAATCCAAACAATCCCATCACACTTTCAAAGACAATACCCTTAATACCTCATTCATTTGGCTTACTTTCATAAGTATGTGGAATACAAAAAATATAAACCAAAGGAAGAGAACGTAAACCAACAATATCCTCCTATTACATCACATTGTCGAGGATAAATACTTAACTCCACTCTCATTTGGTTTATTTTCAAAAGTAATGGAACACATAAAACATTAGCTAATTCTCTCTTCATAGTATAATGAAGAAAAATTCCTTTCAAGCTACTCTCTTCATAGTATGATGAAGCAAACTTTCATCGAAGTCAATATTGTTAAAAGATTGTTAAATCTTTTAGGGAAAATAATTCAGAGAATTCATCCTTCTTCATAAAAACATATTGTGCTATATTCCTATTGGCTTCACCTCCAAAACCAAATCATTAACAAGAGTATAGCTCAAAATAAAAATCAGTGTATTCAAATTGGAGCCTTCATAATTTTTTTATCATTGGAAAAATCTAGTACAAATTTCAAACATGTATGACCTAATTTTAACCCTAATCAATGGGAAACTGTGAGGATTTCAATTAGTAATGCTAAATTTTTACACCCATAAAAATTATTGGGAACTCTACATTGATGCTAGGTCGTCCTTTTCGCCACTATTTTGTCTCCATAAGAACTAGAATAGCTTCACTACTAGATAGGTAATATTTTGGGGAAAATTTGGGGAGGAAGTTATTTCGAACCTAACACAGTAGGAAAAGTGTCGACAACTTGGTGCATAAGAAAAACAATTGTGTGCATAAGATCATTTTAATTATGACATACATGAAACTCGAAATACTCATGAAATTCACATAGTGTATGAGATAGTAGATGAAAACAAAGATGGGAAGTTGACTATAACTACCATTCCCAACCCAAATATTCATGACTATCATTAAAATTGCTAATGAAACCACCAAAAACACAAATGGCTTAATAATCCTATGAAAATGTTGTTGGAATTACCACTCCATCAAATGATGACACCACTCGTCATTGAAATTGACACCACATCCGGATAACGGAGCCACCACTCTAGCAGGAATAACGATTAGAGGTCAAACTTATCAGCGTAAAAATGTGCATATGTCACTAAAATTCCCAATCCATCAAAGAGTGGCACCACCCACTGTTGAGATTTCAACCACATCTAGAGAAAGGAGTCATCCTTACAACAAGTATAACAATAAGAGGTCAAACTTACCATCGTAAAAATGTTGGACAAATGTCACACAAGGGACAAAAGGGAAGACAAAACTTTATTGTGAACAAATTTAGAATGAAATGTGTATCGTTGTGATTAAGCTAAAAAATGAAAAGGACATTGTAGCAACCAACTTTACTATTTATCAAGATTTAAAAAATTAACCAAAGGCATATGCATTAGTTTCTTTTGCTTCAGAGCATCATATGTTCCATTCTTGCTAGACTTATTGTAATGAAATGAACACAATAAATGTAGAGAATTAATTGCATCATGTGTCCCATTCTTGCTAGACTTATTGTAATGAAATGAACACAATACATATAGAAAATTAATTCGGCAGGATTAACACAAATAAAATGAACTTTGTTTCTATAAACAAGGATTTGAGTCATGAACCAACAATTAGTTTTTAATTATCAAATTTAAAGGATAATTAGGGAAACGAAGATTTGAATAATAAATTACAATCATTTAAAAAATTATTTCAACCTCAAAAAGAAAGAAATAAAACGAGTGGGAAATGGTTATGATCATCCTATACTTCTCTCTAAATCAAGAAAAATAACAGAAACAAATAGCCCATCAAATTGATCTGGAAAAATGAAATTTTTCTAGAGACAAGCTTTAGATGGAAGAGAGCTCACACAAGAGTTACTAAACATTGACTAAGTACGAATGTTATGATGATTTAAAATTGTTTTGGTAGTAAAATAAGATAATATGATTGTTTAACATTGTACTAACAATTAGATAAGATATCGATAAGTTATTTATTTGTTTAAATTATTTTAATTCTTATAGAGTTCAACTAACTGTATTTTAGAGTTCTTTGCCTCACAAGGGTGTATGATACTTAATTACATAAACTATTGGATTAATGTTTTTACATATGGTAGTTAATTTGATTATATTTAATCATTGTGTTTGTATCATATTTTTATGAAGATATATGATGTGTATCAAGACCCACATGTTGATGAGCGAAGTTTCGTATGCTTCACTGCCAACTTCTCTAAATCTCACATGGTGGATGAGATAATGGGACTATGTATAATATTTATTTCCCTAAATTAAACTAGAACTAAATTATATATACAACAGATTTATACACTAAAATAAAAGGAAATTATTTACAACAAAGAATAAATGAAAGAGAGTTAATATAAACAATATGTACATTATGTAACTTAACTAAATTGAAATTTGAAAAACACCTAATAAATGAAATTACAAACATATTTTATATTAATACCATTTTATCCATAAGAACACACATGCATGTCTTGAAATATGACACAAATTGACTAACAGTTTCAACCACTAATGTCTAAAAACCTTATCATAAAATTTAGTGACATAAAGTAAATATTTTGGAGATATATGAAAAAATATATAGCCTGTCAAATGTTGATTTTATTAATAAAAGTACGAGGAAAACATAATTTTTTGGTTGATTCCTACAAGAATCTAGACCATAAACCAATTTTAAAATGTCTAAGATGTAAAAAGACTCATACATAGACACTTGAATGCCAACAATTAAGTAATATAATGTGGCTGGACAACTTGGACTCTTTCGATAAGATTGAATAAGCAATATTTTTTGAAAAAAGTACACTATTTAGCAGTGATATACCAAATACCAGACCTCCTAACAACACAAAATAATACATAAAATAAAAAACAATCTTAATTAAACAAACAAAAATTGATGAGCTCACTTTCTTCTTGTCACTTGAAATATTTTTGCTATCACCAAAAAAGGTAAGCCCTTGTACTCAAAAAGAAATTTATCATAGGAAAAATGACGGCTTTAAAAGTTATGCATACCTCTTCTCACAATTATTTTCCATCCCCCCTTCTATGCCTTTTGCTTGGTTTTATAGTATTATTGGGTAGTTGGAAAGAAAACTATTTTATAATTTGTCTCCTTATTATGTAAAATGAAATATCTATTTAATTTGAGAGAAGGCATTTAAAATGAGTTTTTAATTAATTATAAATATAGTAGTAGGTGGAGTCCTCGATTCTGTCTACAAAATTTCTTTAGTAAACCTTGTAACTCCTATGAAATAAAACATATGTGAATATGACATAATCAAGAAACACTATCACAATAGAAATCATGCTCATGAAATATCCCAATATCCACCATCATATATAAAAAGCATGTGAAGTGACCCTTGTGTCTCCCATCAATAATATTGTCATAAAATATATAGCATAGTAAAAAAATAATATGCAATCTTGAAAACATGATAATATATCATAGTCTGAAAGATTTCCAAGTAAAGTAAAGTAAAAAAAATCATGATAAAACAAGTAACCCATGTCAACTCGGGAGGTTTGCTAGGGCTAGCCATGTAGAATGGTCTTTTTTCCTTTCTCTTTTTCTCCTTGTACCTTCGAATGCATGTCTTGGAATGATATTTCTCTCCCCCCCTCCTTCTACTGTTATAATATTAGTATGTTTATGTGATGAAGTGGCCTCAGAGAGGGAATATGCAGGCATATATGTCATATAAAATTTTCTCAATGTAACATGAGCACAGGAATCAAGGGGATGATGAGCATGTAAATATGTGCCCTAAGATAATGAAAAAGGTACTTGAGGAGAAAAAATCGCAAGGTGTACTGGGTGATGTAAAACAGAAGGCCAATGTGCAAAGTGAGATGCGGTCTTGACAGGGTTGGTCTCCCAACCATCATGTTATAATGGTCACTGCTGAGATACATGGGTTCTAACATTTCCATGATGTTGGGCACAAGAGAGGTGTATTTTGTGAAGCATGAAGTGTAGGAGGGAGGGGAGTAGGACCTCTAAAGTATAAGTGGCTTGTCTAGGTCAACTGATTGAAATCCTCAAATTTTGCATCAAAGTGTATGGAAATAGGATTATTTTGTTTTTGTACTCTCTCCATGATATTTTTTTTCTAGATTTCCCCATTTGGTTACCCTGAGAATTTTTTCTAAAGAAACTTATAGTGTATTGTGACCAAGGAAATCTATGAAGAAGCCATTAATTATTGAGCATAAATAAAGAATCAACAAAATAAATGATATAGATATAAGTCTTTCGAATTAATCACATTGTTAGGATTTTGTCAAAATAAAGAATCTTTTAAAATCATGTCTCACATAAATGTTAAGAGTGTTTTTCATACACACATAAGGGAAAATATATAAAATGGGGGGGGAATTATTTATGCATGCAAACAAAAATATTTTTTGAACAAAATGTTGATAAAATGCATATGATAGGGGACATGACACATTTTTATGCACATGTAAACTATTTATCAAAACATTATGAAACTATGTGCAGAGAGCGATCTAAATGGTGTCATAAGGTGCTTGTAAAGAGGGTAGATTGTTTCCTATTGGTTTACATCACAGGTCGAAGCATGAATGGTATATATGAAACCCAACACACAATAGGTACTTTCATAAACCATGGTGATACACACATAAAACATGCGTAATTGAGTAAATGAAAAACAAAATTTAGAGCTTCTTCTTTTGTTTCTTCGTAGTGGCCATGGATATCAACATGGAAGAGAACTTAGATAAATGGCTAGGAAAGAATTATAAGAAAATATATAATTGAATTTATCAGGATTCACGTCTGATCTGTGAACTACCATGGATATTCCACTGGAAAGTTTGTCACAACAGAATTGATAATATTATATTTAAAATCTGAGATTCTACCGTATTACAGTTTTATTTAATTTCTAGATCTGTAAAATTAAGTGTAATTAGTGCATGCATGTAAAATTAAATCAGGCAGAAAAATAGAGAATGAAAACATAAGCTCACACACACATAATACACAATATATGCTATCTGGGAAACCCTTTCGGGAGAAAACCTAGATGGAAGGTGAGGCTGCTTCACTCTCTTTCTCTATCTGGAAATATGGCTGCAGATACAAAGAAGTAATGCCTGTGCCTCGTGGGCTTCTACAGTGCACAAAGCCTCTTTGCGTGCTCTACCTCCTATCTCTCCTTGTTCTCTTTTCTTAACTATGGAACAAAATGCTCTAGAAAGAATGGAATTCCTCTTTCTCCTAGTGGCCCGATTATAACACAACCCGATAGCCTACTAGTAGTGGTTAAGTTTGACTACCTCAACTCTTAACTAGAGTTACAAAATAGACTCTTATATAGCCTTTTACATCACAAACACATCGCTAACCCCTTTTTCATTTATAATGGGGGCTGACGTCGCATCCTCCTAAACTATAGGTGTGAAAACAAGAAGTTCAAATTCTAAGTGGCATAACTTTTGCGTATAGATTCTGATTGATGTGATTCTTGCGCTGTTGGAAAGCTACCTGTGTGTAGAATAGCATGAAAAGGTGTTGCACTTAAGAGTAACATTTTACCCCAAAAAAACGCCGTTTGATGCCTCAAAGAGCTCTCAGAAGGTTTCAGACCCCATTTTTCCAAATTGGATCCTGCTAGTAAAAATGGTCTCCGTGAGCTAATTCCTCCACTTTTTCCACTCTAAATGCTTCGAGATGGATGACAAACAATATAATGATACAATTCAAATCAACATAAAAGCCTTCTTTCCATGGGTGGTTCTTATCTTGCTGATACTCTAACTGTCGATGCGTTGCCTTCTGTCTGCTTTTCAGGCTGTGACTTCACAATGTTGCCCTTTGTTTGCCTCCCTAGTCATGGCTCTAGAATGTTGCTTGTAGATCAGATCCAAGCTAGTCAATCCTCCTTGTCTTCGGTCATCCACTGGCTACTTTCAGATCTGATTCACTCTGGTCGATCCTCCTCGTCTATGATCAACCATATCCCATCCTCAATAAATTCGTTGCCCACCTCTTCGACCCCATATCATTCAATGGAAGTCGAACAATGGGATGTATACACCTAGGTCAAACTTAGTGTTGACCTTCTAGGTAACAGTCTTAATTGCTTGGTTTCCACTAATAATTCCCATCATGTGATTGATTTCCCTTCCCATTGTTTTTTCTTTAATAATAGTAATAAAATCTTAGATGATAATAATAATAATAATTCCTCCAATAAAAGTTCTCCTCCTTTGTTTAATTTCTCCTTCCATAAGGTTTTCAATAATAAGAACATTAATAATAATAAGAATAATAAATATTATTATTATTTATTTTCTTTTGGTAATAAGGTAGTTGATCTTTCTAGTTTTTCCTTTGATCCCCCCATCTTTAGTCTTCTGTGGAAGGGATTAAACTTTTCACTTGCCCCCTAGAAAAATCCCTTTGGAAGAGATTTTATGGGATATAGAATATGGATAAGGGACTTACCGGACCACAATAAAGATATCATCTGGCAAGCTTGTATGGTTGTTGTTGGAAAGGAACAGCCCCCAAGGAGCAACATTAGCAAGCAGGAGTTCGATGCCCTCAAATCCCTGAACCATAACAAGGACACCGTTATTCCCAAGGGTGATAAATGTGGGGCGATAGTTATCTTAGATAGAGTGGATTATCTGAGAAATATGGTGGACCATATTTGTAACAGTAAAAACTATAAAAATCTTAATAAAAATCCCTTAAATATCATATTCAAAACTATTTCTCTTCCTATAAAATCCAGTAGCGCAGTCATCTCCTTTAGCCATAAACTCATCAAGAGTAACCCTCTGACTCCTAGGATCTATGGGCTTCCCAAGATCCATAAGGAGGGAGCTCCCCTCATACCCACTATCAACATTATAGGAGGACCAACCTATCTTCTAGCTAAGTATCTAGCCCAAAACCTTAAACCTCTGGTTGGCCTTACAGAGTCCTTTGTCAAAGACTCTTCACCATTTTCCAATGAATTAAAAGGCATTAAGCCCTATCGTGGGAATCTTGTAAGTTTTCGCTGTAGTCTCCCTTTACACTAATATCCCTATTAATGAATCCATTGAGGTCATAAATCTCATTATGGATCCAGATACTACTAAATTAGTCAAAATTTGTCTCATCTCTACTTCCTTCAGCTTTGAGGATGGATTCTATGAACAAACATGTGGTGTTGCAACGGGTTCCCCCCTTTCCCCTATTGTAGCGAATGTGTTCATGGAGGAATTTGAATCTAAAGCCCTGGCCTCAAATCAATTCAAACCAAAGCTCTAGAAGAGGTTTGTGGATGACACATGTATCATATGGTCCCATGGTCGGGAAAAACTGGATTTTTTTTTCCATCATCTCAATAATCAATCTAGCTCCATTATGTTTACCATGGAATGTGAAATTAATGGGATCCTTCCTTTCCTTGATGTCCTTATTTCCAAGAAGGTTGATGGATCTTTTTTCCACCAATTTTTTCGGAAGAAAACCCGCACGGAGTAGTACCTTCATTCTAAGTCCCATCATCTCCCTGCTCAAAACTTGGGTGTTCTAACCACCTTGGCTACTCATGCGTAAAGCGTTTTTGACGAGAACCACCTTAATAATGAAAATAGCCATCTATTGAATGTGTTATGGAATAATATATATGTTACGCACCAATGTCTAAATGCTTTCCTTAAAGATGATAAAGGTCCTAAGGTTAAAAATGAACCTAAAGATCGGAACACAGGGGTGCATCTTCAAATTATCGAAGGGACCGCCGATAAGTTTGCAAATATCCTAAGGCAATATATGGTTCCCTCGACCTTTAGGCCCATAAACATTGTTCGTAGCTCCTTAAGGTCTGTAAAATACCCTATGGACCCTAAGAACATGAAATATGTTTATGTCATCCCATGTGCATGTGGGACTCCCTATGTTGGTGAGACTCGATGCTCAATAAATAAAAGGATTCAAGAGCATGCAGTTGACATCAAGCATGGTAGGACCCACTCCTCAGCATTAGCATAACATGCTGAGAAGATAAAACACCACATATAGATTGAAGAGGCCCAATTCATTGCAAGGATTGATCATTTCCATCACTGGAAGTTTAGGGAAGTGTTAGAGATCTAAAGGAGGCCTAGTAATCTGAATAGAGATAATGGATGAAAAATTAACAGTTGTTGGATCCCTGCCATCTCATCTTAGGTTCTATTTTTCGGATTATTTTTCCTTTTTCGAGTTTTTCCTCCCTTTTGGGTTTTTATCTTTGTTTCCTTTTTTTTCTCAGTCTTTGTTTAATTTTATCTTTATTCTGATTCTTGATTCTCTATTATTTTTCATTATGTAATCCTTTAATTTATTTTTTATATTATTAATCTTATTCTTATTAATTTCTTCGTCCCAAATTTCTTTCCCTCTATATTCATCAAATGTAGGAACAATCTTTTAATTTGTCATTTATGGATTCTCATTTTAAATATTTTGCCTTGTTCCTTTCAATACTCTGTTTCTGAGTCTGTGATAATAATAGAAACTAAAATAATTAGGATAACAAAAATGATTAAGTATTTAATTTATTCAATATTAATTAGTTATAATTTTGACCCTAATATTGATTTATTTATTATTTAATTGGGAAACCTTCCCCTATTCCTTTGGTTAAATTTGACCCTAATTATTATTTATTTTACTTTTATTTTTAATTGATATTCATATATATTCCTATTTTTAATATTATTTTTATTTCATTCAAACTAGTCATTTTAATCTAACCGTTAGAATTGACTTTCTCTTCTTGATGCCATCCCAATTTAATATGGTGCCTAGATCTAATTCTTCATCTTGTTGTGACGATGAACCACACTAGATGGTTCAAAACTCATAAAAAAATTTATGCAATGTGATTTTTATCAAAATATGTCTCAAAATCAATAACACTTTAATCAGGTAGATTTGGTCACCTGTGAGAGAACTGAGGGTTGAGGCCCTACAATTTTTCCCAATATGATTTTACAAGCCATGGATAGTCTTTTTAAATAGCCTAGCAAGTAAGAATTTCATTTTGAACATGATTTTGAAAATTGCTAATGGTAAGGAATGTCGTCGCAACATTGGAGGGGTCAAGTGGTATGGAGTGTAAGTGTGCCCACTATTATGCATGCGTGAGGTAAAATAATAACCACAAGATGCTAAAAGATCCCTTTTTGAACTTATGTAATGTAATACTAAAAAGAATATGGAACATTTGGAAAATTCAACCCAAAATGAAAAGTCACAATCTATACAAAACCTCATATTGTACATGAAATAAAATGATTATGTGCCCGATTCTGAGGAATAGACATGTGGGTTGGGAAAGTCACAAAGCATATCCTGAAAGGTAAAATATTAGAGTGTAGGCTTCATATGGAACATGAAACAAAAATGGCATGGCATGGACTGCATGCATAAACAAATATGGCACAGCATGTATGATTATAACTTTGCATTGTAAAATAAAACAATTATGTACCCATTTATGTGAGGTGAAATGCAGTTGGAAGAAAGAATAAGCCTCATGTAATTCATTTTTTTTTTTTTTTACCATGGCCAACACTTAGCATATCATGCATGAGTAAAAATAACATAGGGTAACAAAACCCTTCTCGAATTTGCAATGACAAACTGTGAAAACAACTTGGCTCAGTTTGCAGATGTATATTGAAGCGAAATGGCACAACTTATTTATATTCACTGAGAATGCTTGACTGGCATTACAGGTGAGGATTGAGATGGCATATGACCTAGTACTACATATAGATTTAAACAATAACCTTTGTACATAGTGATATGAAATGTGGGTTGAGGGCTGGCATTTGCATCTGAAATTTTTCGTGTGTTAAGCTAAGGTCAAGCGCCTTTGCTTAAAAACAATTAGGAATGCAGGGCTATGACTTCATCACCTTTTCTCTATACTTTTATTTAAACAAAATACATGAACCCAACTCATATGCGGAATTTCAAAGCCATAGACAATGTTTGAAACCAAATTAGAGGCAGCCAGGCTTGCTTTCCTATGTGTGAAGGTAGGTGAATGATTTAGACATTGAAATAAATTGCTCTGGGGTAAAACCACCTAATTTTTGCATTCATTATATTAAGAGGAAACAAGAGGTAATGAAAAAGGAAGCCATGGAATAAGGATAACTCCTGGAAATATGTGTAACAGATTGAGAAAACCTAGAGTTTGCAATGAAGAACCATTAACTAGCTAGAGTTGGGACCAATTTTTTCTCGTACCTATGCCCATCACACTTTTATTTTCCCAAGAGTTGGCTTCTACTAGTTCCTTTTAGTAGCTTAAAGCGCTAGGATAGGGTTGGTCACATTTCATAAAAATTTCCAGCCACCAAATTCATGCTATAGGGCTCACATGCTAGTATATCTCATATGTGGTGTATATATCCACCTTACAACTTTGCAAACACTAATTTCTACATGTATGTCATGGATGCCCCTACAATAATATATTTTATGATGGGCCTCACAAATGACCATGTTTTTATCATGCAATATCACCATTCATACCCTAAAACCCTAGGTCTTTAACCTGTTCTGTACCCTAATTCCATCAACTTGCCGCCAAATCACATTTTATGTCTTATGGTTGACAATCATATTTTTTCTTAGATTTTCATGATTAAAGATGATTATGACATAATTTAATAATGACGACTTCACTAATCTCATTTTCACACGGTTCCATCGCCAAGTTTCTTCACGAGCCAGTAAAGTACGAAAATGGCCAATTTGGGGCTTTTGACACTTTCGGTATGCTTCCGGAGAAATCGAGAGAGGTTATTGTCAAAAATAATGTTGTAATACTTTTCCATAACTTGGATTGCACCCAGGTCACTCATGTGGGTCTCTAGAAGGAAATTCACACATTTGCCCAAATCTGCAATAATTTTCAAATAGCCCATGTCCTCCTCGATTTCCGTGCAGGTGAAGGTGAGTGAAGAAAATCGGAAACATGGGTTTTTGTCCCAGTATAGCCAATTTATGAAACCTAAAACATGTTTCTACAATTCCTTATGGTTGGGGAGATATGAGGAATTCTCTGAAGCCAATTTATATAAAATAGCCAGATTTGTGCCAAATAGTGAAATTCGGATTTGGCTATTTTTATGCCACAGTTATGGTTTGATAAGTTCTTGTCTCCCATCCATGCATTGATAAACATCGACATCAACCATTATCTATTCGAAGGCCATCCAGAGGAGTCAAACACACCTTGAATTTGTTTGTTGTTCCATTTCATTTAGAATGTAATTAATCTCACCTTCATCTACAGTGAGTATAAAAAGCAAAGTAGCAAGCATAGGAAGGGAGATATACCCGCATCCATACTAAGGAATTGAAGCTCTTTTGTTATTGTTCTACTGAGATTTTTATCAAATGGAAATTCTCTTGGCTTTGGTTTTGCGTTGAAGGAGAAATTGTGTTGCAAGAGCTGCAAATGTTTGATTAGTTATCTGATTCTCTTCATTTTACTATGAGTCTCATACCCGGTAGTGGAAAGGGCCCACCACCACTGGCCAATTTAGTTTCATAGCTTGTAGTCGATTTGATTGCTTTAAGTTCTAGTTTATTCCTCTGAATTGTTCTAAACAAGATTTCAATTTAGTTTCCAACATGGATTGATTGTGGTTAAGAGCTTTCGAATTCATTTTGTTTACATAAAAGTGTTTTGGCATTTGTGACATATCTTGTTTTGGTTTTTGACTGAACTAGTCTTCGTAAGATTTGATTTGGTTCGATGGTAGATGAGTAGATTAATTAATTGGGTTTCATATTCTTTACAAGTTGATCTCAAACATAACAATATGCATTTCTTTAATTTCTCTTACGCATTCTCTGTTTTCAAAACAAATCAGTAATGAATGTAAAAACCTTTGTCCATTGTGTCCTAAACCCAGCACTGTGATTCTTTACCTCTGATTTAAGGCACCTTTCAGAGTCTCTGAATGAGCATTCTACCTCCTGTTGCACAATAGCGTTGCCCAATAGCAGGCACAATCCATATCACAAGCCCAAATTGCACAGTGATCATGCCAATTTCGTCCTAAGAGTCCGATTGAAAATGTTTAGCTGAATGAATGTTGTGTGTGAGGTTTCTACAATAATATAATTCGATTGAGAGCGTGAAATGTCTACTGATCAATATCATTAAATCATTCAAACTTAGCATAAAAATCCTAAAACTTGCAATCGAACTTGGTTTTTATAATGATGGAGTGTTGAGATAGTTAAATCTCCTTTCGATTTCTATTTATATCTTGCACAACACGTGTTAAGCTTTAGAAATCGATTCCCAAAATAGAATTTAAAGGATCATTTCCTTCTTTGATGGATTGATCAAGCAGAAGACTGTTTTTAACTCAAACTTGTATTATTTAAAAAAAATAGAGCATGATTTGGAGTTGTAGGGTCTTTTGAGATTATATCATAAGATTGCTTTTGCGTGTTTGCAACAATGGTCATAAAACAGAGGCATGTTAAATCTTTAGCTAGGAAACAATACTTCAAATTGTTGTAGTAATAGAATAGAACCAAATAGATTTACAATGTGAGGATTGAAGAATACTTTCATTTGGTAGAATGCAGTCTTGGTTTATTAATTCCTTTTGCTAAGCAGCAAGATATTTTGAGTTTAATACGAATAGTGTGAGTGTTGTAGTTAGTCTAGTTTGATCAAATGCTGGTAGGATCTCAATTTTTTTGATAGATAGTCTCTACATTTCAACGTTTGAGTGTCTTTTAAATTAGGACTCTAGAGCTTAGATAGATTAGATAGTTTCCATTTAATTAAAATAGTTGAGAATTGTTGATAAGTGTGAACGTTTAAATTTCATAATTAGGAATGGTTTTGTAGTCTTATCATAGTTAAAGTAATAATTTAGCTTCAAATAGGTTTTGAGTATAGTAATTTCTTTGGTTTGAGTAGAGTCAATTCAATTTGATAGCATAAGGTAATTTAGAATTAGTTACTTTCCAAAACAGTAACATAGATTTGGTTTTATAAGCAGTGTGACATCAATTCAATTTCCGTTTCAAATTTAGGGCATTTCATTAAGATTTCATTTTGTTTCTTTAAAACCATTATTATTAAGGAAACTTATATACTCTAACCATTAAGCTTAGTCAAAAGCGCAATACAACTCGTGTTTACGAATCCCGGATTGACAATTAAATATTAAGGCATTTAATCTAATAATTTAATCTCTCAACAGTTTACACCATGCACAAGATTGTATACATGTGTTGACAGTGTTGGACCCGTCAACATTCAAGGGATCTCCCCGATATGAAGTCCCAATTAGACCTCACACCATTTCGTGTAGGAGCCCCATCCAGAATACGACTCAGTTTTCGAAGCAGTGGGTGTTGATGATGTGTATTGGTTGCAATAACACATAGAGTGGTGTACTTATGGCTTTGTTGAAACAAGTGTGTGAATCTGTGGAAGATCAAGTGCATTTCATGAAGGGTTTTAAAACAATGGAAGGGAAACAAAGCGAGCCCTTAGAATTCTATAATAGTACGCAACTTAAAAGGAACATATGAGCATAAAGACATCACAAGTTATCCTGCAAAATAGTTCACAAGTTCACTGTGACGGAAATAATACAACAACATGCAGTCAAAAAGATTCATACTAATGCAAATGAAATAATCCATAAGCATTAGCATAAGTTAAATAACATACATTGCAAATACAACAATAATAGTCCTACTATATTCACAACATATGCATGAAAATGTGGCTCTAAAATTTTATTAAAGTGAAAGTTCCAATCATACATATACCATTAATAGACCACTAGCCCTAATAGTGGAACATGAAGTCAAAACTTTCTCCACCAAAGAAAGATACTCCCTCTATTCTATGCAGAAGCCAAGGCTCTCAACAAACCCCCAAGCTTTTGATTCTAAGCCTAAGCCTAGCCAAATGCTTGGTGTTAGAAAATTATATATTATGGAGCAATGGAACACATAAAATATTGCATAAATATAAACACAGAAAACGCATAGAACAAGAGAGACACAGATATACGTGGTTCACCCAGTTTGGGCTACGTCCACAGAGAAACAGCTAGTCATTCTTTTATTATATTATCCAACAAACTGAAGAGATACAACCTATAGTAGATCCGTTGTAACACCCTCTTCGCTCTCAATCTCCTCTCTCTTCCCCACTCAAAATACAGATCTGCATAGACGCAATACAATGCCCTCATATATAGTGACGGGTTCCCTTCTAGGGCAAAAAACCCTAAATTAAACATAACTTCTACTGTGAGATCATCCACCTAATGGACGGCCCAGATTGACTAGAAATTACTAGACTTTTACAAGGTAAGTTTACATCTATTTTTTAGCTTTGGGGGCGCTGCCCTTGAACCCCCGTCAGGGGACCACTGGTCCCCAGACCCCCCAGCCGGGGGGGATTTACCCCCCCAGACCCTCGCGGGGCGGACAAGTCCCCCCCGCATGGAGGGGTGTACAGTCTTCCTGAGGTATACATCCACCTAAAACCTTTCAATACATAAGATAATCAGGCTCCGCACCCAACAATCTCCCACTTGGACACTGATTATAGCAACTCCACCGCTACTTCATTTGCTAGACAATGACTCCACTTTGGACCTGGTTGTTTCTCATCTTCTTCATCATACTTGAAAACCAATTGAAACTAAGTAGATTCTCAGTTTCTCCTTGGTTACAACTTTTGTTAGCATATCTACAGGATTCTAGCTAGTTTGTATCTTTTTCAGCTTCAATTGTCCATCTTCATGCTGACCGTATGAAATGGTACTTGAACTGTATATGTTTAGTCTTGAAATGAAATGCAGAGTTCTTTGCAAGATGTATGGCACTCTAGTTGTCACTGTATACCCTGCCCAACTCCTACTTCTTACCCAATTCATCCAGAAACCTTTGTAACCAACTCATTTCTTTACTAGCCTCTATAGCAGCAACATACTCTGCTTCTGTTGTTGAGAGTGCAACAACACTTTGTAGTTTTGAGATCCAACTGACAGTTGTTCCACCTATAGTAAACACATATCCTGTAATGCTCCTCCTGTTATCTCTATCACCTACCATATCTGCATCAACATATCCCTGTAGAGCAATCTTTGAACCACCAAAGCATAATGCTTGATTTGTGGTACCTCTCAAATACCTGAGAATCCACTTCACCGCCATCCAATGTCTTTTCCTGGATTGTTCATGTACCTGCTTACAACTCCCACTGCGTGTGTAATATCAGGCCTTGTGCAGACCATTGCATACATTAAGCTTCCAACTGCTGATGCATATGGAACTTTAGACATATGAGCCATTTCTTCCTGAGTCTTGGAACATGCCTCCTTACTTAATTTGAAATGGTTGGCCAAAGGTATACTAACTGGTTTTGCATTCTGCATATTAAACCTTTTCAACACCTTTTCTATGTGCTCACTTTGAGACAATGTTAATTTGCGATTCTTCCTGTCTCTAGTTATTCTCATACCAAGTATTTGTTTTGCAGCACTCAAATCCTTCATTGCAAATGAGTTTGCCAATTTCATTTTGAGTACATTTATTTCCTGCATGTTAGAACTTGCAACAAGCATGTCATCTACATATAATAACAATATAATATAGCTGCCATCATTTTGACTTTTGAGATAAGCACAATGATCAGAGTGACATCTAGTATAACCTTGTTCAGAAATAAACATGTCAAATTTTAGATACCACTGCCTTGGAGCTTGTTTTAAGCCATACAAGCTCTTGTTCAACCTGCACACTAGTTTCTCCTTCCCTTTTACCTCATCTCCTTGTGGCTGTTGTATATATATCTCTTCCTCCAAATCCCCATGGAGAAAGGTTTTCTTTACATCTAACTACTCAAGATGCAAATCTTCAACTGCTACTAGACTTAAAGTAGTTCTGATTGAAGCCATTTTAACAACAGGAGAAAATATTTCATCAAAATCAATACCTTTCTTCTGTGCAAACCCCTTCACCACAAGTCTAGCTTTGTACCTCTGTTTTCCTCCATCTTCTTCCTTCAGCCTGTAAGCCCATTTATTCTGCAATGATGTTTTACATGTAGGCAACCTGACTAAGTCCCAATTCTGGTTATGTGCTAAGGAGTCCATCTCTTCTTTCATGGCTTGCTCCCACTTCTTCCTGGTTTCTACCTGCACTGCTTCTTCATAACATTCTGGTTCACCAGAATCAGTCAACAATACATAATATAATCGTTCAAGGGGTCTACTTATCCTGGTAGATCTTCTAACACCACTTTCAGGTGTTTGAAGTGCTTGTTGTTGTTGTGGTTGTTGTTTTGGTTGTTGTTCTGGCTGTTGATCATTATGATTTTCAGGCACTATCACTTTTCCTGTGATATCGTCAAGCATTGTGTATTCTTTGTTTTCTCTTTCTTGTTTCTTTTCCTGCAGCTGATTCTCACACAAGACCTTTTCATTGAATATTACATCTCTGCTTCTAATGATTTTGTTATTTTCATAATCATATAAGCGATAACCAAAATCATTGACACCATATCCAATAAAGGTACATTTCTTTGATTTTGCCTCAAGCTTTGCTCTATTTTCTTTGTTAATGTGGACAAAGGTTTCACAACCAAAAGTCTTTAAAAAAGAGTAGTTTACC
>APFE031646712.1:81163-116803 GCA_000404065.3 Pinus taeda | reverse complement strand
AGAGGTTAAAGCATTAACAGAATTAGAAATACCATTGCATAAATACAATGTACCAACCTTTTCTCTTTTCGCTATTACCAGGGATCCTTTAGTGACCTTCCAGGTTTTATCTGTGAAAGTAGTTACACAACCTTCACCTCCCAACTGCCTTGTTGAAATCAGATTTTTCTTTAGATATGGAACATGCCTTACCTCCTTTAATAGCCACTGATTGCCATTTTGTTGTTTTATGAAAATTGTACCCATTCCAACTATTTTACAGGGTTTATCATCACCCAATCCAACCTGTCCAAAATCTCCTTGAACATAATCATGAAAATGTTTCTTATCAGGGTGGCATGGAATGAGGCCCCTAAATCTACCACCGAGGCATCAATAATATTTTCTAAAGAAAGAATCAAAGCATCTTGTAACACATCACCTGTTACATTCACTTCATGATTACTTTATTGTTGTGCGTCTCCTTCTTTTCCCTTACGAGACTTGCAGTCTTTCTTCAGGTGTCATTTCTTCCCGCATTTCCAGCACACTATCCCCAATCTAGACTTGGATATGCTTTTTCTTGACTTGCTGCGATATCCTGGGCTCTTTCCTCTTTCCATTTTTCTTCCCCTAGTCTTTGTAGTCCGTTATCACTCAGGTTGTCCCTAGGCTCCTCAAGGGATATGGTCGAGGTAACCACAAACCAATCTTTGGATTGCAGGTTCTAGCCCACCTGCAATCAGAGAGGACTCTCTCTTAATGATTTAAGTTTGTTGATGATGATTTTAGGCTAGTTGTCGGGTTCAGGGGTTTTGATTTTTTGTTTGGATGGAAGATGTATGCCAGGTAGAAAATTCCAAGCAGAGAGGCAAGGTAAAGTGTGATAAGTTTCAAACCATTGGGCATGAAGTCATGGATTACGGCTTGCTGTTGCTTTTGCTTGGTCACAAGAGGATTGTGGAGCGGGATAGACACACATGAGACAATTATCAATTTGCTGAAAGGATGGAATGATGGTAAGGGATGAAATGCAATTAAGAATCTTTCATCAAAACTGATGGGGAGGAGAGGTGAATGAATGGTTGTCTAGGAGCAGTTAAGAATTCCTAAACTATCATTCATATGTGAAAGAAACAGCGTAAACAAGATCATTTAAGTATGCATGTTCATAACTATTCCTAATGAAAACATGAAAAAATTGCAGAAATTGAGCCTAGGGTGCAGCTAAGCAAATCCCAAACTATTCTTCTTTTCTGCAATTTAGATGGCAGATTGATGATAAAACGAACGTGAAAAACTAACAGAGTTAAAACACTTATTGAACCATGTAGAAGCACAGGAATTCCACAGTCACTCCTCGGCCAATTAAACACAACAGACAGTTTCAGAATCCATGCTTTCAGCAGTCTTTGATTAAAGAAAGTATCACAGTTACAGTGCCAGTCTCTGCTTGAGAAATATCGAAATACCGAAGATCAAACAACTAGTCGACCAACCAACCCCTACTCCATTTTTCAGGGTGGTATATATAAGCAAAATATCTAAAGTCATTTATTACAACCGACCTAAACAGGTATGCAGGAAAAAGCTTTTTCTAAAAACCTAATTGTTGCTGGAATTGAATGCAAGTAAGTCCTTTGGGCTGCGCCAGAGGCAGCTTAATCAAGTTGAGTTGATAAGGGGTCCAGTGTGACTTGGTGCAGTGGTTCTGTCATAATTGTGCATTGAGTTTTGGTCCACTGATCTCCTGTGAGTTTAATGTGCAGTCATTTGTGCTGGTGAGCTTTTAATGGTTCCTTAACTGCTTCTTGACTTTCAGAGCCTTCCTTTTAATGCTGGATTTACCTCGAGCCCTGAAAAATCTCCTCTGGTACACTTTGCCGCTACATTGATGGTCTTCGCCACCTCCTTATATTCTTTGAAATGCTTTTTGTCTGCATATTTGATCTGATACTCTTTAATCTTTATTCCTGGTCTCTCTCTGTCTTCAAATTCGTTAAATTTGGCAAAATCGGGTTTTTTCGGGCCTTTTCGGTGCAAAAAGGGCCAAGGAATCAAAACATTCCCTAAAGATTCCCTAATATGGCCCATTTCCCGTAGCGATGCGCGATTAACACTTCGCGCTAATCGCTCATCAAAAAATGCCTCCATTTCTCATTCCGGAGCTCCAAAGCTCGACTTTCACACTTGCGCAAATTTTCCGTTTTTTTGCTGCTGACGTCAGCTATACGGCAGATGATGTCAGCAATGGGACCATCTGGTATGGATGTGACGTCAGCATGCTGACGTCATCAAGGTGACGTGGCAGTATGGCAGGGTGACGTGGCAGTGACACGTGGCAGGGTGACGTGGGCCGGGCGCAGGTAGTGTGAGGTGATGTGGAGGCGATGTGGCAGGGTGACGCGGCACTCCTGTTACGTGAGGGGAGGGCGGTTTTGGCCTGTGCATCGGACTGCCTTTGGTACGGAGGTGGTTTCTGTTAGGGGCAGCCCAATGCAATGGAAGGCCGCCACCTATCCCGGTGTACGACGGTAAAACCGTCGGACATCGGGTGGTAACGTACCACTACAATAGGGCGCCCGATATGAATAAGGGCCGTCGGATCTCGGGGGGCAATCTGACGGTGGACGAGAAAGGGAGATGCGCGGAGTTTAATAAAAGAGCGAGCGCGATAAAAGTTTAATTTTTCACGGCGTAGTGGGTTTGAACTTTAGGAAATGGGTTAAATGTGTTTGGCGCGTTGGAAATTTTATTAAACAAACATTAACAAATTCCAAAGAAAATGCGCGGGGGGGATTTTTGCATTTGGAAAGGGTTCTTTGTGTTTTGGAAGCGGTCCAAACACTAGGGAAGGGTAATTATGCGGAGATGAGGGTTGTTACTAAGGTCCAAGTGACTTAGTAATTCCCAAAGAAATACTTATGGTTATTTTTCAACCAGGGGGAAGGGATATTTACATAGGGGATTGTTTACATAGTTTTAGTAGGGGGATGGGGAAAATATAGGTAGTTAAATAATAATGTCAGTAGTTAAATATGGAAATGACAAGAAAGCGCTAAGTTTCAGATATCTTAGGCTTCAAAGGGGAGATAGAGCTTTGTAGAGTAAATATGGACCCTCCTTGAGTGAAGCAGATCTTCACCAAGGCTAGTGACATGGAAAATGGTGAAACTAAGAGATATCAAGCAGATCTTGACCACTTTTGGGGAAATTAGTCAATGATTTGGGAAAGAGGAAGAAAGGGAAGTTAGTTATGTTTGATTTGAGCTTCTCCACATGAAACTGCCTGATGACTGTGACCTGAGTAGAGATGATACTTTGAAAACATAGAATTGATCAGAAACCAAGATTCTGCAACCTTAAAACTACTTACCCAGCCTACTTACCTAACATTTTTTTCTTCTTTTGGTTTGGGTGCACTTAGACTTGCAAACCCAGCATTTCAATTTTTTCTTTTTATGCCTTCCTATCTACAAACTACCCTTATTTCTTCCAAGGGCCCAAATTAAGCAGTTGGGCTCCTTTGATTCTCTACTTATATAAGAATCTGCCAAGATTAAGCTATTTGTACAGATTTTCATTCTCTATATTCTAAAATAGGAAATCGAAACCTAGGGAGACCAAGATTACGCTGTTTGGACCTCCCTTTAGTCGAAAATTCTACAAAACTGGAATGACTCTTCAAAATTGGAATGCAGTGGATGAACTTTAAGTAGCATTCTTTCCTTGGTGACTGTTTAGCAAATATGGAGCATTGCAGCATGCAAAGTATGACATATTTGGCCTGTAAAAATGTCAATCATGAAATATGAGTAACCTGCTGCAGCAGGAGGCTAACAGCTTCCTCGGTGCTCCAACTGCTGTAGTTTGGGGCACAAGATTGGAGAATCAAATCACGGCAATTGCAAAACGAGATAAAGCAACCAAATCGCAGCAATTGGACAGAGAACACGGAGTGCCTTTCTCGATTCGTCAGGATTTGCTAGCGATGGACGCACGACATTCATTGGTTGAGTTCACGATAAAACAAAACAAAAAAAATTCCCACGCTGGACCACTTGTACAGATCAACCATTTCAACTGCTATCAAGGACACCCTCGAATCATAATCAGGCACTAACATGGATGGAGACTGAGACTGTGCATTGTTTCATATTTATAACTCGGTGTTGCTTTCAGAGGATGAGGCTACTTTACAATATAAGAGTTTTAATGTTGTGCCTATTTTGGACCTTATTTTTCATGGTAGAATATGGTACTTGGGAAGGAACTACAACAAAATTGTATGGGCACATTATTATTATTATTATTATCATTATGTTTCATAAGATTTCAATTATGTGCAACATTATTTTTATTTGTGATCTACGAAGTTACTTATAGAAATAATTAAGTGCAAGCAAAAATTCAGTATGGATGTTTATTTAGGTAGTTTGGCAATTGGAAGGATCTCCCAATTGTTGAAGATGTAAGAGTGGCCTTTTTGTGAGCCTATGCCATAACTTTGAATTTTGTTCAGTAATTGAATTCGGGAGTTCAAAAGTGGAACCTTGGAATCTAACTTGTCGACTACACCCTTACGAGGGTTATGAGACAACATGATGGATTTAGTCTAAAATATTTTGAAATGATAATGATGGGAGGGACTTACAATTATAGGTACATGTATAGTCGATTGAACCATGTACATGAAGGACATCCTAGTAGACTCAAGGTTGTAGTTGTTGGTACCCATGCATTTGGGTAGATGTTGTTCCTTTATATAGACATAGACATATTCTTTTTAATCATATTTGTAAACATTAGGACCACATCTATCTAGACATTATTGATTGAAAATCCAAACAAGTAGTAATTAACGGGGGGATTTGGAAAATATAATTCCTACTTGTATGGTGATTTGTTGATTAGCTTTCTTTAGGAGTTTGTTAGGTCTATGGGATGTTAGGTCCTATTTAGGTTAAGATAATATTTCTCTCTTAAACCAATAATTAATGTATTTAATGTAATGCAAGATAAGTTTTGGTGTGAAAATTGTTTTCTAAATATTCCCAACCTTGAACAATACCTCCTCATAGCTTTTCTCTGCTCAAATCCTTGTTTATTGTTATGTCGCCCTTGCTTTGAGTGAGGAGGCATGTGACTGAATGTGCCAACATATAACTCTTCTTGATCATCCTTCCTCTCTCGCCCAATATTGATATAAACGTTGAAGCATGATGACTTGTCATTTGTTACCTCCATTCCTTGTAACACCAACTGCTCTTCCTTAGCCTTCATCACTTCAATAGTACCAATATTCTTACCCGAGTTGTAGTGACTTCTTTTTCTTTAATTCATGAAGAAGTTCTTGAGTAGGAGAGCCTACAATCATGGTAGAAAGCTCATATGAACTCCTAAGTGTTTAGAGGCTTTAATGTCTCTGATGAACGAAGCAAGCAGACAGTGTCATTAATTGTAGAATTGAGGCTTCTGTGATCCATCATATTTATAAGAAGAATTTCGGCGTAAATCACATGAAGAAATACCTTTGCCGACGCATTTCGAACCAACTAGTGTGGTTCATCGTCAGGACAAGTTGAAGAGACAGATCTAGTCTAGCGCGTTAAATAGTTTGATCAGAGATTCCAACAGCTAAAACTGATTAACGTCTAATTTTGACCCAAGGACCCTGTTAAATTATTATTATTCTTATTGTTATTATTATTGCCAATATTTTCTTAGTTTAACTTATTTCCAATAAGAAAATAGTAAATATTGGGAATAATAATAATTTAACAGGGTCCTTGCGTCAAAATTAGACGTTAATCGGTTTTAGCTGTTCGAATCTCTGATTGAATTATTTAACGCGCTAGACTAGATCTGTCTCTTCAACTTGTCCTGACGATGAACCACACTAGTTGGTTCGAAACGCGTCGGCAAAGGTCTTTCTTGATGTCATTAATCTCTATGTTATTGTGTGACTTTTTCTTAATGTTTTTGCTTCCTTAACAACGTTTCAAAGCTTATGATAATGAGTGAGTATGGGAGGAGGAGAATTCATAGACGCTATAATATGTTGGGGTTTCAAGGGAAATGAGGTGGATGTCAATATAAATTGGTGAGAATACATCAATCCTTGCTACATCCGTTTTTCATTAGTTGTGTATTGACAACGGATACAGCTAGTACTCCTCCATGATGTCCTGCACATCTTCTTGGTATTGCTACCTTTGAAATTGTGATTAGTGGGGATTTGTATTGGCTGAATATCATTTGCATTTGTCTGGTGAGGACAAGAGATGAGGCCAACCGATTTTGTAAATTCCTTTAAAAATGTACCCATGGTGGATATAGGGATGGCGATAATGGAGTGACTAGCTGGGCCAAAGCTTTCTCACCAATGTTGAGATATTAATCTCACTATCTATTACGTGTCATCACATTTGATTCTTTTGTTTGATAGGTGTCATAGACAGTTCAATTTTACTTCAATTCTACTCTATATGTGTTGAGTTCTACTTCAATCATTTATTATTGATGTTTACAATGTAATCTATTTAGTTATTTTGAATGTTAAGACACATACATGGAAAACACAAAGTGTAAATGATAAAAATGAGTGTGTGTTTATTATTGACAATGATATACATTTATAGTATATTCACAAGACCTTTGGTTTTGTATTCCAAGGTCTCTTAGACTTCCTTAGACTATTCGGCTTCCACACCAACCCTTAGAGGATTAGGTGTCCAACAATCCCCCCTTAATCCAAAGGGTTATATATGAGTCCAAGAAGAGAGCTATAATACAAAACGTGCAAAAAATGGATGGTAGCACTAGGCTGAATGTGCTCTCTAAAATGTTGGTATAAGGGAGGTGGTTTAAGGATGACCACCAACACTGGAATGCTTAGTGCAGTTCCCAGAACTCTTCCAAGTCTGGCATGAAGCTCAGGTCTTCTGCTAGAGGGAGTGCTCCTGATGATTTGAAGAGGGAAACCTTCAACCAATAAATGGAGGTCTCATCTCGCATAAAAGGGAGAACCTCAACCTAAAAAAGGAGGTCTCAATCTGTGATGGTTTAAGGATGACCAACAACTCTGGAATGCTTAATGCAAGAAGTTGAAGTCTTCTGCTAGAGGAAGTGCCCTCAATCCTTTGATGAGCTATCACTGACTTAAGGCATGCTCAGGGGCATCTTTTTCTCTGGCTACAACTCTAAATCTAGTATAGCAGGTTGTGCCTCGGCTTGCTTGATGTGGCTTTGAAGCTTGTACATGACCATCACCTCCCCCCCGTCAGATACAAGGTGAGATGATGGAGAAAACTCAAGTACAAAACTGTTCAATACTCTAGAACAAGTTTAGACATATGACTGAAATATCTTCTTGGTTGTTGTTGCTCATTGCCAAGAAGCGATCCATCCAAGATGAATCTTTTTTCTTGCAGGAGGTTTGTTTTTGAAGCATCTATTTAAAGAATGATTGGTTTTATGATAATGCTTACATGGATGAAGATAAAAAAAGTGATATTTCATATGGCCAACTCAATAACAGTGTTGACATTTAAAAACTTGTTGTGGCTGATGTGGAAGAGGAGTAGAATCTAGAACAGTTGAAAGTGAACTGTCGTGAGGGAATCTGACACTCTAAAACTGGATGGGTTTTGAGTAATCTGGAATATGAAAGGAAACCTCCTTATCATATCCAAGACCTATTCTATGGTTGTTATGGACAAGTTCTTCCCAAGGTCTGATGATGGGCTTGGGAAGTGCAAACTGAACATCTACTTCTGCATGTAATTCCACTCCTTCATTGGGTACTAGATCAATATTATTGATTTGTTGCTGATGGGAGTTTGTCTCAATGTTACTAATTTGACCACTTGCTGCTTGCTGATGGATGTTATGATGCTTATGCTATTGTAACATATCTTCTTGAAGCTAAGATTCAAGCTCCAAAAAATCAATCTTCTCTTGTGTATGTTGGAGACAAATTTTAATATTGGAAAGAGAGGTTTTTTTATCTTAACCATCTCATCAACTGTGGAATGTATTAAATTATTCGATAGTTTCAATACATGATCCATTCAATCCATTTCAAACCAATATATTGATGTTATCTCCAACTACAAATTTTCATATAAAATGATAATAGCTACAACTATTAGATGAGTAGTAGGATACCAATATCACCAAATCACTATAGAAAATAGCACAATATCAATTTCAACACAACAAATGACTTTCTCTTGTAATGTACTTCTTAAATTATTCAAACTACTCACACTGTGAAAAAGAGAGTTAATATTTGACTTTGTTTGCAAATGAAATTTGTCGAAAGTTCTAGTAGAGATTGGTTTGTGTCATCAAGATACCAAAGACAATCAATTCCAAGGAAGTTGGATCGAACCCTGTGAACTGATTTCTCATCACCGAACTAAAGCTTCAAAAGAATCAAGTATCTTCACGCAGTGCTAGAATTAGGAAAATTCCAGCGATGCACAATCGTTAGCAGCATTGAATGACAATCTCAATGGGAGCTCTTATTAGTTGTGATCAAGCATATGCGAGAGGCTAATGCAAACGTTCTTGTGCTTTTCTTCTAACAACTACAAATGTCCAAATATGAGCACATAGGGATATGGCGTGTCCTATACAGTGGCGTATTATAGTAGAAAAATCAAAAGAGATTCCATTCAGGATGTAATATCACATCCCAAAGCCTCAGTGATGCAACTAGAGGTCTGCGAGGCTAAAAGGAAAAATACCAAAGACAATGGTTGTCGAGGAGAACATGGGGCATAGGATGCAACGAGTTTATGGACTCATCTTTTGGACATGTGTGTACGAAATGGAAATTATGATGAGGCTCTTGACTTAGAAGCTTTTGTCATGAAGTTAGCAACCATGCATTTGAAATTGCCTTCGTCATTTAGAGTATTTAATGAGCATGAAATGCGCTTACAATTCTTGAAATGCAGAGAAGCATGGCTTTCAGCTATCATTGACTATTTGGACCAAGGGAATGTATATAAGTTCTTAAAATGAATGGAATATTTCCACACAGTGCATATTTTTTGATGTTGTTACACAATACCGGGTTATATTTGTTGATGACACGTCTAAGAATGAAGATAACTATGATGGTGGTTTGATGACACGTCTGGAGATACTTTACAACATGCAGACTGTCAAAGCGAAGCACCCACATATATTGAGGCGGGAACAAAGGGCCCCTGCTTGATCAATATTCCTCTCTCTCCATCAAAACATACAGGGTGGTTAGTGCATTTGGTGGAGTAGCCAACTAAGGTGGCAGAGCCGCTTCTTTCCTTTTATTGCCTCCAGCAAAAGGCTCATTTGGTTTAGCTGGATTAACCTTTTTTGAGAGAGGGCTATGCTCCCGATGGATTTCACAGCTATTAGCCACCAACGAATTCCATAGACGGGGTGTATTATTCAGAGGATCAAGCATACGTCGCTGCCATTCCGAAGATCATTTCAGTGTACGAGGCCTACAACGATGAGTAGGTAGAACTTCGTAACATTGCTACCACCAAAGGGTTGTCTCTTAAGAAGAGAATGGAAAGTATAACGATGCCGACTCTAGATATTTACGATGTGGAGGAGACTAGTTTTAGTGTTTACAAGAGTCAGTTGTTCCTTACGGAAAATGTGGATGAGAGCAGATTGCTCGAGTAGCTGAAACCTACAAAACCCCTACAAAGAGATTCTGATTATTCAAGAGATAGTGTTGCCTCTTCATCTTCTAATGGTTGGGACCTTCATTATGAAATCTTGTTTTAAGTACTCAATACTCTTTTTGTATTTTTTGGTTAATCGTTTGGCTGGTGTGTAATAGTGTATAGATAGCTATTATGGCTTGGGATTTTGGGGACAGGACATATGAGAAACACAAGTTTACACATGCCACCAAAACAAGTGGCTCACACAAGATTGAGTGAAATAACCAAGTTTTGAATGCAGAGATGAGAGGTTACAATGCAGAGAATGAAGTAATCATATTCCATCACTGGCAAGAATGGAGTAATGGAGAAATGGCAGAGGTGCTTTTGCTATTTGAGACAGTGGATAGAGAAACCAGCACAAATCTAGCTGAGAGAGGTTAGTTGGACAGTGCGCAACATGAAATAGGCATGCAGACAATAATGTCAGTTTTGCATTCTTGCTGATAGAACTAACATGCACAGAGAGGCCACAATTAGTGGCTCAAATTTTAGTAGGGCTTAAATTCGCCTGCAACTCTGATACCATGTTAAGACACATACATGGAAAACACAAAGTGTAAATGATAAACATGAGTGTGTGTTTATTATTGACAATGATATACATTTATAGTACATTCACATGACATTTTGTTTCATATTCCAAGGTCTCTTGCACTTCCTTAGGCTATTCATCTTCTACACTAACCCTTAGAGGATTAGGTGTCCAACAATTTAAAAGAAAAATATCTACTCCATTTTTCTGTTTCATACTTTGTCATGGTATTAGAGCACTAGGTTGCATAAGGCTCCAAAGAGGTTAGTGCTTCAATTGTTTTTGGGCTCACAAAAATGAAACAAAGGTCCTGAGAGACTGAATAGAAAAGAGCACTTGCCTACATGTAAGAAAGAGTCATTGCATCATATTCACAGCTTAGCTAAGAAGAAACTGTTTAAATTGTCCAAAAGTTAGAATATACGCATCCCATGCATTGAAGGAATGTACACATTTGCATATTAAAAGTTGTCGGAGCTGCGCACACGAATTAACGAAGTCCGCCGAAGAAAGGTCCACCAAAGAATTCATTCAAAGGTAAAAGTTTCATGTTTTTTAATTCATAAAGCCACCTTAAAGGATTATTTGTTGTTTTTAGAATCTCAAAAAGGTTCACAACAATACATAGTCATGAAAGGCTTTGTTCATTAAAGGTTTTAATTCATGATTAAAAAAAAAAATTGTGAATGTAAATTTTTTTAAAAGAGATATTTTAAGGGGTTGTTTCAAGGGGTTTCTTATATATTCAAAGGTCTAACTATTTTTTGAATTTATTTGTTAAAAATGGGTTTATTAAAAAAAATAAAAAAATAGATTTTTGTTTAAAAAAGAGGGAGCTGTAATTTTTAAAGCACTTTAAAAAAAAGACTATAAAAGGGCATACAAATTTGTATTTGAAGAAATAGCTTTCTCCAACACTTTGCTATAGACTTCGACTTTGCCTCGCAAAAATTACTAGTTTTGGTCTTTATGAATGAAGACATTTCTGCAAGCTCAAGAATGTTGGGATACACTTTAGATCACCTATGTAGAGCCCACCCAAGAAGCATGGGTGACCATGTCCAATAATCAGAGGAATGCAGCTACTGAACTCAGAAAGAAAGAAAACAAAGCCAAATGTTGGATACAAAACTCGGTTGATGACTCTATTTTCGACAATATAACTAGCACATCCACAACACATGAATCTTGGGAAATCTTGAAAGTTTTGTTTCAAGGTAATGATACAGTGAAGACAGTTAAATTACAAACACTTAGATCACAATTCGAAACCCTAAAGATGACTTACACAGAAAATGTGAATGAGTTCATAACTAGAGTCGTGGGAATATTCAATCAGATCAAACTCATTGGTGAAACCATTTCAAATTAGAAAATTGTCCAAATAGTCCTTTGAAGCCTATCTAAGAAATATGACATCATTGTAACAACCATTCTGGAATCCAAAGATTTTACAACTTTCTCAAGAGAATAGTTGATTCGATCACTTATGGCACACGAAATAAGACTCAAGTTGGCAAAAGATTCCATGGAACAAGTTTTCAAATCACAACTCTCTTTTGGCAGAGGCAGAGATGAAGGATATAAAGGTGACAACAAGCGAGGTAGAGGCCGAAGTAGAGGAAGAACAAAATATCATCATGCAACGGAGCAGTGGATACCTCCACAAAACCAAACTCAAAGAGGCAGACCATGGAGCAAATATAATGTCCAATGTTATTACTGCAAAAATTTTGGGCATTAAGAACATGAATGCAGAAATAAATAGTATGATCAGCAAAGAGGCAATGTCCATCTCTCCAACAATGAAGGAGAATCCTTTGAAACAATGTTCCTTTAATTCCATATTTCTGAAGACACTCACAACAAGGACCTTTGGTAGGTGGACAGTGTCTGAAACAATCATATGACAAGTAATAAAAATCTTCTTTCTTATCTTGATTCTTCCATAACATCAGAAATTACTCTTGGAGATTGTTCTTGTATTAAATATGAAGGAAAGGGTATTGTCCTTATTCTTAGTAAACAAAATCATCATAAATACATACATGATGTTTATCATGTTCCACATCTGAAGTGTAATGTCATTAGTGTAGGACAACTGATGGAACATGGTTATGATGTAATATTCCAAGGGAACACATGTTATATCTATGACAAATTTCCCAATAGAAGAATAATAGCAAAGGTTGGAAAAACCAAGAATATGATGTTTCCTCTGACTCTTAGAAGTTGAAATCTCTCACAGTCTTTAGTCCACAATGTGTCAAGAATAGATGAGTCTTAGCTATGTCATTCTAGATATGGCCATATCCCATTCTAGACTCTAAGTTAGCTTTAGAAACAATCAAACGTCATTGGTCTCCCTACTATGAATGAAAAGGACTGTAATTGTGAAATTTGTGTTCTATCCAAGCATAAATGAGATATCTTTCCAAATATCCCTCTAGAGAAAAAGGGCCTTTAGAGCTTGTTCATACAAATTTATGTGGTCCAATGCAGACACAATCCATTCGTGGTAATCTTTATTTTTTGACATTCATTGATGATTATAGCAGAAGAATAAAAACATAGTGGAAAGCCTTTGAAAGTACTTAGATATGACAAAGGAGGAGAGTACAACTCCAATGACTTCAAATATTTTTGTTAACATCAAGGAATCATAATGCAGAACACGACAAGATATAATCCACAGTAGAATGGAGTAACAGAAAGGAAAAATAAGTTGATCATGAACATGGTCAGATGTATGCTTCAGGAGAAGAAGTTATCAAATAATTATTGGGCTGAAGTAGTTTCGACAACAGTCTATGTTCTCAATAGAACTCCAAAAACTAGTCTCCAAGATATAGTACCTCAAGAAGCATGAAATTGTGAAAAGTTAAATGTATCTGACTTTAGAAATTTTGGATCAGTAACATTTTCACATGTTCCTAATAAGCTAAGTTATAATCTTGATGATAGGAGTGAAAGATGTATTTTTGTAGACTATAGTGAGTAGTGAAAGGCCTACAAACTTTATAATCTAGTTACCAAGAAGTTTGTTTTAAGAAGACATGTCAAATTTTTTGAAAATGAAACTTAGTCTGATAATGTTGATGAATCTTCAAATCAATATTTTTATTCACCAAAACTACCAAGATTGCAGGTTCAAGAAAAACCAAACCATTATGAAAATGGTACATCTTAAAGTAATGAATCCATGAGTGATTTAACATCTTCAGAAGACAATCATAAAACAAGAAGCATTAGAGAAATATATGAGCAAGAGCATGAGTTTGAGCATCATAATATGTTTGCATTTCTTTCATCTCAACTAATTCATTTTGAAGAAGAAGTTAAAGAAAAGCATTGGGTAGATGCAGTGAACTGAGAAATTGCTACCATAGAGAATAATCATTCTTGGGAATGAGCTCATCTCCCAAGAGACAAGACCAGAATTGGTGTAAATGGGTATATAAGACCAAGATGAATGAAAAAGGAGATATTGAGAAACATAAGGCAAGGATGGTTGCCAAAGGATTCTCACAACAGTTTGGTGTAGATTATGGTGAAACCTTTGCTCCATTAGTATGGTTAGACACTGTCAGAACCATTTTTTCGACAACAACTCAACACAAATGGAAAGTATATAACTTTGACGTAAAATCTAACTTTCTAAATGGTATATTTCAAGAAGAAATTTATGTAGAGAAACCTCCGGGATTTGAAGTTCTAGGATAGTAGCATAAGGTATACATATTGAAGAAAGCTTTGTATGGTTTGAGACAAGCTGCAAGAGCTTGGTACAATCGCATCGACACTTATCTCATCAAAATTGGTTTTTGCAGAAGTAGTCATGAACCAACTTTTTATATCAAAACACACGAATATAAAATTCTTATTACATTCCTTTATGTAGATGATCTTCTTTATACATGAAATGTGATGTTAGAAGATTTCAAAGCAGCTATGCAAACAAAGTTTGATATGACAAATCTAAGAGTCACAAAATACTTTTTAGGCATTGAAATTCATGAATATGATAATGTCATTTTTGTTGGTCAACATAAATATGCCACTAATATCATACAAAAGTTCAGAATGACCAATTGCAAACCTATTGATACACCAATTTCTCAAGGAACCAAATTGAGCAAAGAAGATGTAGCACCACCAGTTCATCTCACAATGCATAAAATTCTAATTGGTATTTTGTTGTATCTAACTGTAATTAGACCTGATATTATGTTTGCAACAAGTTTTGTCTCCAGGTTTATGCATTCACCTAATATTTCACATTGGAAGGTTGCAAAAAGGATCTTAAGGTATATTGTAAGGAAAATAGACTATGGTTTGTTCTATACACATTTTGAAAATTGTTCACTTTCAGGTTATAAAGAAAGCGATTATGCAGGGAGTTTAGATGATCACAAAAGCACCATAGGGTATGCTTTTCATCCTCGAATGAATTTGATTTCATGGGCATCTAGGAAACAGTCAATTGTTTCAATATATTCTGCAGAGATAGAATATGTAGCAGCAAATTTAGTAGCTTGTCAAGTCATGTGGTTGAGAATATTAATGAAAGATATTTCAAATGCTCAGAAGGAGCCAACTCTAATTTATTGTGATAACATTTCAACATTTTCTTTATAAAAAAATCACGTTTTCCACAAAAACAGCAAGCACATTGACACATGTTTTCATTTCATCCATGAGCTTGTCAATAATGTTGACATAGTACTTGATTTTTATGGTTCCAAAGATCAGCTTGCAAATATCTTGACAAAGGCATTTGGCAAGAACGTATTTGAATTTCAAAGAGAACAATTAGTGTCTCTAAATGTAACAGTTGATATTAGGAGGGGATGTTGAGATATTAATCTGACTATTTGTTAAGTGTTATCACATTTGATTATGTTGTGTGCTAGGTATCATAGACTGTTCAGTGTTACTTCATAGGTGTCGAGTTCTACTTTAGCCATTTATTATTGATGTTTGTAATATAATATATTCAATTATTTCGAATATTGAGAGAAATATCTGCTCCATTTTTCAATTTCATTCTTTGTCAACCATAAAAGAAGGAGGAAGGCATAAAAAATACGGTGCACAAAAGCTTATTATACCTGTCGTAGGGAATATATTTTGTATTCAATTTTTATTTTGACTAGCTATTAGTTTTCTTTGACCCAAATAATTTACACTTTTCTCCATAGTTTAACTATAGAAATTAAATTTTATTATTTTTTTTTATATAATATTTTTAATATATTTATTTGAAATTTGATTTGCGTTCACCTCTTATTTTTACAATAATTACATGTGTATTTTGACTGTACAATCAAATTTTTAATTGTACACACAATACTGTCCCTGATTATTTCTATACAACACTTTTATACAACCATGGAAATATGTGCTTGAGATTTAATAATATGGTGAAAGTCATAGATTGCATTTAAGGTGCGAGCATTGGTATCTACAACATTATCTATACATTAGTATCCACCTATGTTAGAAGGGTTGCAAGGTAATTCAAAATGCATGATGTTGTGTGTAGTGGAGCTCCACTGTTATAAGCTTTTACATATTCTCGTGAATAGGGAATTGATGTAGGTGTATTTTTCCAATTTCTTGAAAAACTGTGCAATCTTCCGCGTACGAGTGAGTCGAAGCCATAGGAGATATCTCACTGTTTTTGTTTACCCCGTTGCCTAATTGACACATCAAATATATAGATTTCACTAGATATACATGTGGCAAAAAGATGGAAATATCATTAAAATTGGGTACAAGCTTCCTTGTGAGAGGTGACAATTATTATGAAAAACATGTACGAACTTCTTTCAAATGGTTAAAGAAGAATAAGTGCTGTCATGTTCGGGTGTCATGGCAATGGTAGATAATTCATGCAATATTTCAAAATGAGCCAACCACATTTAATGATTGATTGAGTATTTTTGCATCAATATTTTTCAATTTTGTTTAAACAATCTTATGGATTAACATTAATAATCAAATATAATTAAATAAAATAATTATTCAATTTTGTTTGAACAATATTATGGAATTAATATAATAATCAAATATAGTTAAATAAAATCATTATTTATAATTAATATTTAAATAATTGAAATATTTAATCATAATTTATAATATCATTGTAAAAATGAATTATTGATTTACTCAATTTTTTGAAGTTTGATTAGTCAAAACTTTATATTTATCTAATTATTTAGTTAGTCCTAGTTTATTTATTGTTTAGTTATAAATTAAGATTTAAATATGGTTTATTTTTTAGTCAAAATAAGCTATATAATTATTTATTTAATAGTCAATTTTGGTTATTTATGAGGTATTAATAATAAAAAAAAGTCTTAAAATTGATTATAATTAATAACTATTTTCTAGTTAAGGTATTCATTCATTAATTATAATATTTTTTATTAAGTAGTCAAAACTAGCCATTGATTTTTAACGGTCAAAATAATTATCTCTTCATCGATTCTGCATCTTTTTCTAATGATGAACCACACTAGATAGTTCGAAATGCGTTGAAAAAAAACCTCTAATGTGATTAATACCAAAAGATATCCTAACAATAATAATTTATTATGATCAAGTTTGATTAAACCTATGTTTACTATATATAACAATAATCAATAATCAATCTTATTCACTCGTTGTCTTGAGTATCATATTCAAGTATACTCAGTCATGTATTCAGTTTTTGCTTTAACTAACTATTAATTTGCTTTGATTAAAAAATTTACACTTTTCTATATGATTTAATAATATAAATTAAATATTATTATTTTTTATTATAATATTTAGTATATTTATTTGAAATTTGATTGATTCACCCCTAACTTTGCAATGGTTACATGTATATTTTGGTTGTACAATCAAATCAAATCTAACTGATTATTTCTATGCAACTCAGCTGTGCAACCATGGGAATATCAGCTCGTTATTTAATAATATGGATATGGCGAAAGTCATGGATTTCATTTAAAGACCATGAAGGCGCAAGCATTCATATCTACAACATTATCTATACATTGCAAAGTTGCATCTATATGTTGCAATGCATTTCAGGTAAATAAAATATGACGTGTCATAAAATTATACTATCTAAGCAAACAATGAGAAAGAATCAAGAAAAGACTTTTTAAAACTAATTAGAAAATAACTTTAAAAGAGTAAAAAATGAAAACTATTAAGATCACGTACAAATCACCCCAGACATATAGCTTATCCAAATTTTTTTATTATCGATATTTGCGTAATCCTTAAACTGCAGTTCTTTATGGTCGCAAATTTTTATTTAAAAGATTTTCAATTTGGGTATTTCGTGACCAGACATTTAAAAAAAAAATCTATAAATTTCTAATGACATTCTAACCAATATAATTATTTCTATAAATACTATGTTTAATAATTCCTGTAAAAATAATGACTGAAAAATATAAAAACCAGTTTGATATGATTTAACATCTTGTTTCATGTACAATTATATGTTACGTATCATTAAAGATTGGGGCCATGTTTATTTAAAAAAAGACCGTGTATTTAAGGTAAGCCCTAGATAACCTATAAATTGTGTAAGAGTGAATATTTAAAGGATGGGCTCTTCTATAAATATAAATTGAAAGAAACAACCAACAAAACAAATATGAACTTACACTATGATTTATTTGAAGAAATTAATATAAATAAATTTATTGGGTATATAATTCTCATATTTATTATTATATATTATTATTTATGTTACTTGCGTTCCAATTTATATTCTCACAAGTACATTATGGATATCTTGGATTTTTTGTTTTTGATAAATATTTTGATGATTTATGTTGGCTTAGGGGTCGTGACGTAGGTTCAACGTTAAGTTAGCCAAACAAATCCCTACACTACTAGCCCTTTCGGCATCAATTCATGGAGCACAGACTAAAGTTTCACCCGAAGCATTATGGGGGGACGTTGGAACCTAATTTCCAAACTCAGAGATTAGTGTAATGTACTTTTATGCCTTAACTATGCCTCTGCACAGATCGATAAGCCTTTTAGGGCTTATCAATATACTTCTCTTAATCACCCTTAGACCTTCGCAAAGGTCTATGACTGTCTTTCGTGGACCTTAAACAGGTGAATCGTCTACTAACGCGCTTCTGAGATTGCTTCTACTTCGGTATTTGCTCACATTAGCTTAAGTATCTGATAATTTTAACATGCATTAAGATATTCTTCGCGTAAATAGATATTATGACTTGTGTTTGTATAACAATGTAAAACATACAAATTCACGCATCAATACAACATTAAATCATAAACCCATTATTCATCATAACATAATCACATTCATTCATAACAGAAGTGAAATGAAAAAACACAGATATTTATGGAACAATCTCTTTATTAATGCTTCAGATCTTCTTATAGACTCAAACTACCTTGCACACTCAGGTGCAGGGGTCCGCACACTCAATTGCAGACTCTACTCTATGCCTCTTCACACACAACTGCAAAGAATCTCTTCTAATCTAAGACTCCTTGCTCGTCACTTCTACTGACCCATTACATTCATATCATTCACTACCAAAAACTGCCTTAGTTTCTTCTAAGACTTTCATTTTTATACAATCCCATGGTTCGCGGACCATGGGTAGATCTTCTAAGGTCAACACATCTTACATAAAAGAAGGGTTAAAACCCTTTATGACACTTTACATCTATGCACTCCACAAACACATATTCTAGAGACTTTACTCTTTATATACAAAAACTTAGGCTTTTGCCCCAAAGTTGACCTTAGGGGACCCTTTCTCAATAGGTCCCCAACACAAATATCATGACTCACCCTCAATTCACTCTGTTGGTGTAGAGATATTACTATGAAGACCTCCCAGCTCCAATTGCGCCACTACAACTTCAGCTGTGCACTGCGTAGCTGCCTACTTGGCCTGCTCCACCAATTGCTTGGTTATTTTTCCTGCGATATCTTCCTCGATCTTCTGTTGTGTTTTCTGCAGGTTGGCCAACTTCTCCCCAATGGTGGCGGACATCACATAGGCCTCCTCCAACTAAGGCCCCAAACTGGCCTTGAGGACTGCCTCTTTCCGTTGCATTGCTTCCACCTATTCTTGTAGTTTCTTTACCTCCTGCAGCTTTGTCAATCTCTCCTTGACAGCGATAGTGCACGTTGTCACCTTTGCTTCATCATATTGTTGTTGCAGTTCCCCGGCCTCTGTCTTCAACCTTTGTAGGTTAAGATCTTCCTGCAGACTCATGATTAACTCCATATACTATTTGAAGAGCGCAATGTGTTCCGCCACCATGACATCTACTGCGGCAACCCCATACCTCACAACAGCTTCACGCTGTTCTTTGACCTTTGCTGGAGTTGAAGGCTATGTCTTCAACTCAAGCTCTATAATTTTCAGGTTGATCTCAAACTAAACCTTGTCCATCTATGCTTGTGCACCACGCATACCTGTAGTGAATTTCCTAATTTTGGTCTCTATCAGCGCTTCTTCTAGGATATGCAATTCTGGAACGGTTCTACATGCTTCAACTACTATTGTTGTGGTGTGCTCATTCTTCTCCTGAGCCTTCTTCCAAGCTTCTAGCGTGATTGTGTTCTCAACGAATATATGTTAGTTGTTGACTTTCTACTCACTGATCATGCTCAGCGCGCGCTGGGCCTTAAGCTCTTTAACCACACCTCCTTGTAGGGTGTGAAGGAATTCACTGGGGAGTGCAACCAAGTTGAGGCCAACATTCCTTAGCGCGCTGACATTAGCCTTGTTAGCTTCTGCCTATGCACTCAGAGCTCCATCTCGCAATGCAACTGTTGGGAGAACCAAGGATCGGACCAACTTTTTGGCTTGAGTGGTACCCAACACCAAACTAGTTGATGTCGCATTGCTCTGTCCTACACCTGTGTGCAATCTAGTTGTTTGGATCTATAGCTCGCGCAAACCCATTTGTATGTCAGTGAGTGCCTCCTTCTGTTGTTGCTTCAACGACTGTAGCAGTTCCACAGTCATATCTCTTACCTTGTCTCTAATATAGCTCAAATCACCCTCCATTAAGGTGATTAGATCGAGCGACGATTTGGAGGCCTTGGTCTTCTTTCACTGCCCCTCCTTTTCTTGTTCTCTATGTCATTTTACGAGAAACATGGTGCTCTCCAGATTGCCTCCTCCATGTTATGATTGTTCATCGTCCTCCGTTTGGGGCATAGGAGACTTTTGACTTCTGTCAAAGTTGCATTCTTCCTCCTCTTCTTGCTCCTTTGCGATGTGATCTACTTCTGCGCGGGCCTTCTCCTCAGTCTCCTTCTTTCTCTTTTCGGCCAACTGCTAAAATTCCGATCGAGATGCTTCTTTCTTCTGCTTTTCTCGAGACTTACTAGTCCCAGCAGACAAATCTGATGTTGTGTGCTAGTCTGGTGGATATTTCTCGAGGACTGCTACAATGGTATCATCTGTCGCTAGATATGGTAAATCATAACACTTCTGTTCTGGATCCTTTAGTGCCCAAATGGACATAGAGTGGAAGTCCACTTTGAACACCACGTACCTAGACAACTGCTCAAAGATGGTTGGTGACAACCATGGCGTTCGGTTGATGGCCATATTAATGCTCATTTCCATAAATACCCAAAACACTTTCTCTCCCGGACCTGCTCAACGTCCTTGGTAGCCCAAAATGATGCAAATTTTTCCGCTTATCACAAATCTGTTTTAATAGGAGGAAATTGGCTGTCCTTTAACAACTTCCACGCAACTAGCACAATTGATAGTAAAAGCCATGAATAATGAAACGTCTTGTTTTGGTCCTGTTTCTCCCTACAGTTCGTGAGGAACTCACTGCATAGGTAGCTCATGCAGTTGAACTGTATGCCCTCTGCGCATTGAGCTGCTAACGAAACCATGGGTGCTGACACCTCATTCGCACGACACTTTACATTATCTTGCTAGCCAAAATTTGGGTGGCCACCTTCACTGCGGGGTCGGTAATGCTAGAGATGGAATACCCACGTGCTTTCTTGACAAGTTTGAACTTGTCTTGTTGAAAAATGGCAATAAGAAATGCTAAAAGTAGAAGTGGTAAAAATAGCAGTTTGGGTACCACTGCTCATTTGGGCAACAGAGAATGAAAAATGGAAGTGCTAAAAATAGAAGTTCTATTTTTAGTAGTTCAGTGTGGATTCCTATTTTAGTCAATCCTTGGACTAGAAATAGGAAGTAAAATTCGAATTTAAGATCAACAACAGTTTGGAAATTAATTAATTAATTCAGTTTGAGTTAATTAGTTAAGGAAAATCAAACTTGAAGTCTATGTGAGCACATGCAATAGTTTATCTATAAATTGATGAACTTATCCATCAGTTAAAGAGATAAGGATGAGTTGTAATATTGAGTTGTAATTCGTTGGCTCAGTTAACTGAGTCAGGTACAGTTATATTAATTTAACAATTTGTTAAATTAATGAGAGTTCAGTTAGTTAATGCTTGCATGCATGTAACTATTGTATTTCAGATAACTGAGTATTCACTCATGGATAACTCATGCATGTTAGTTCAGACAGGACCTAGTTGAGACTAGATGGAGGGACAGTGTACTATCAATTGCTAGGATATTCTTTGGTGAATATTCCTTGCATGCAGAAGGAATATTATTCCTTATCGATTGCGTAGTTGGACTTAAGGTTATTGCAGGTATGATGTGGCCAATTCACACATGTTATGACATTGGACCCCAATCAAAACTGCATAAGGAAATAGGAGCTTGGAGGACTTGTGGAGCCTATATATACAAGCCTAGGTAGTCCATGAGCTACACCATCAGAGTATAAAGAGAGGAGGATATCTTTGGAGATGATTATTTTTTTATGTTGTTGAGTATTTCCACTTGATTGATAATACAGAGATGGCGTTTTAGGCTGGTGCTTTCCCTAGGTTATATCTTATGTGTTATGGTTGATTACTTCTCATTCTCAGTTATATCTGTTCATGCTTGATGTTGCTAATGTTCAATTAAGCTTCTGCAAAGTTTATGGTAGATGTAGATCTAGTATTATGCTTTAGTACATTGCATATATTAGTTTGATCTATAGGTGAAATTTCTACATGATATCAGTGAGCTAGCTGATTTGTAGAGAAAATTATACATGTCCTTCATCTTCTCGGCGAGGTCATTCTCATCCGTCTTTCAGCTCAATGCCTTGGTCGGATTCAGTCTTGAATGTGGTAGCAAGGTGATCCGATGGATCAGCATATCCGTGATTGATATCAGCTCTTCCAACCACATGCACCCATCATGCACCAGGAATAACAGCTATTTGATAGCAATCAAATTTAATGGAGTGTGGTGGTAATGGGGTACCCATAGCAGGTTCAACAATCCTACTTTACTTACCTCGTGAATCCATTCCACTGGCTCCAGTTCGGTGACACCAGACTCCTTGTAGAATACTCACTTCATGAAATTATTGGTAGCTGGGTGGGGGAATCGCTGAGTGTCCCCCAAGTCCCAATCTTCAAGTTTCATATGTGGGATGCGTGCCAAGTGTGCGCCTTCAAATGTTATGTTTTCTGGTAGTAGGGGTGTGTTAAGGATAAACTTTCCCTCATTTGGGTCCTTTGGTACATTCACCTTGCCCTGACATGGAGGGATGTACTCTGGCAACTTTGAAATTGGGTCTACCCTCTCAATATCAATGTCCTCTGTGCCCTCATTGGCCTCCAGGTCTACTACTTTGCCTTTCTCCTACATAGTGGGGTTTTCTTTTCTCTAATGTTCCCTTGGTGACTCGCGCGCTGGTAGTGTCTTCTTCTGTTTATCCTTTTTTGGCTTAGGGACCTCTCTTGCCAGTGTAGGCTTCGACCTAGGCGACCTTGGTGACTTTGGCACTGCTGCAAGAACCTACATACCTACGACCTTAGGGGCAACTCCTTTAGAGGCAATCGACCCTCCAGCACTTGTAGTTTCCATGGGTGCAGACATGAAGCTATTAATGAGCTGTTGGGTTTCCTCAGGTAATCTATTAAACACAGAACTAGCCACCAAGTCCTGGAATAACTCACAATTCATGCACATCAAACAGCATGACACATAAACTCTCAGAATGCAAAGTGTTTCTCACTAGACAACCATCTGTAGTTTATAGGACAATTCGAATTCAAATTCGACCATTGCCCCCAAAATCCTCTCATAAATGCTATATTGGCGACAAATTTTCAAAGATCCCGCTCTTAAATTCAGCCTTAAATGCTGCCCCTCGCTCCTCTTAGCCATTTTTTCATTTTCAAATCATGAACAATGATGATAACGATCACTTTTTGGCTACGCTACGTGGTCCCTCATCCTAAAGCGTAGCTCCCTTCGCATGTTTTATGAAATTTTGACACTCGTCTATCCCATGCAGGCCCATCATCGCACAACTCCACAACCTGGGCAATGTAGTTTATAGTCCTGTGCCTCCTTGCAGTTTCTTGGAGCACTAAGACTATGCTACCATCATATAGTCATTTGATCGGATCTTTGGTGTATAGCTTCAATAGGCTTGCATTTACCTTTTCGGGAAATGAATCTCCATTCAATTTCACAAGCTGAATTGCTTCACCATCGGTAACCTCCTTGATCACATATGGCCCTAGCCAATGCATCTGAAATTTTCCTGGAAATTTATCAAACTTGCTGTCATATAATAAAACTAAATTGTTTACATTGAAGGTGCACAGTTTGATGTGTCGATCGTGCCAAGCCTTTTCGCACTCCTTTTGAACTTGTTGATGAAATCCAACCAAGAATGTATCTTCCTCCAGCTTTATCAGCTGTGTGAGCCTTTCTTCTAAGGCTCTGTGGTCTACCATTCTTGTGAACGCTGCTATTCGTAGACTAGGGACAATGTACTCCATCGACATCAAAACTTCTATGCCATAGACCAGTTGAAAAGGTGTATGTCCAGTCAACTTCTTACAAGTAGTTCTATAAGCCTATAACACTACTGGTACATGCACATCCCAATCGTTCCTCTACGCATTACAAACCTTTGTTAGCGCATTCTCCAATATCTTATTAAACACTTCCACTATCCCATTAGACCAAGGGTGATATGGTGCGCTCTTTTGATGATACACTTGGAATTATTTTGTCAGTGCATTGATCGTTTCATTAAGGAAGTGTGTACCACAATCACTCATCATCACCTTCGGGCAACCAAACCTAGTCAGCACATATTCAAAGAGGAACTTCGCTACTGTTGTGCTTATACAATCCTCTATGGGCTACGCTTCTACCCATCTGGTCAAATACTCGGTTGCGGTGATGATATACCGCGCACACGTCTTCTTTCATGGAGGTTGTGTTAGGGTCCAACCCTACCCCCTTTATTTATGTAATAGGGCTGAGTCATAGTTATAGTTAGTTAAAGAGTAAATAAATCCTGTATTAATAATTGTAAGTGGTTGACCTGCATTTAAGAAAGGGACAACAGTTTGTTGCAAACGGGCCATTGTATTAGATAGATGGTATTGAGAGACCAATTGTATTGAATGTATGAATCCTATATAAGGGATAGAGACTCCCCATTAAGGAGCATCGTGTCTTATTTTGTAATTGAGCTCTACTCTGCTGGAGGTTGCCCCCTCAAAGAGGCAAGTGAACATTGCTTTCATCTCTGAATAATAAATTACTTGTTGTTTTTCTTATATTGTTATGTGTTCTTCGTATATTTGGTATTCTCCTTGTAGGTCAAGAGCATAACAAGTGGTATCAGAGCGCTTTCTAGGGCCGGTGGTATCTCCATTTTTGGGCATAATTTTTTTTTAAGGCTAGAGACGTGTTTCAGCGTCTTTAAACCATGGGATTTATTGTTGAGCACATAAGCTTGTGGATTTGTGGAGGCATGCACGTAGGAAATACAAGAGGTGGACACACTTGTTGGACTCCCTTGTAACGCTTGTGGGTACCCCTTCGAGTAGTAGTGCATTAGACAGAACCCACACGAACTATTTTCCATGTAACCTTGGGGTATATTGGAAGCCCCCTAGACTCACTTGAAACCTCACCTTAGATAAACCCTCAGTTGTCTTGCTGCTATATTACACTAAGAACAACACTCAAGGAGATTACTCGCATGTATGATAGGGTAGTTGGGTAGTATGACTAAGGGTATGGTTGATCCTCCGTAGTTAGTGCCCTGAAAGATTGGGCCGAGTACTACTGTTGGACCCTTATGTATATTGCGATCTGTAACACTTGACACTCCTTGAGACCATAGTTCCCTCATCTCTCTAAAGATCACCCATTATATTCTTTGTCAGATTAGATTGAGTAGTTGGGGTTTTTTAGTACCGCAACAATCAGATCCACCAGTTGAGGTTCTATTGCCACAGTACCATTCAGATCTAGTAGTTTGATTTTTTTCGCAGCCGTTGTTAAACTCATATTCAACAGTTGGGGTTTTGCAGGAAGATATGACCATTTGTGCAGTGAGGCTTGTGGCTCCTATACCCTGGGGGGATTCATGCAAGGCATTGAGGAGGATTAAGTTTTCTGGAAATTGGCCACTACAGTATTGATAATCGGGGAGTAAAACTCCATTCGAAGTAAAAAACTAGAGGCCTTCCTGGGACGCTTATAAGAGACTTAGCCCATAAGAATCAAGTTGAAGAGCTGATCACGATGGTACCATTCACTTGTCAGCTTCAGCTTTCAGGTAGTCCAATTTTTTTTCAAAATGACGACAAGAGACTAGGATCTGTGTATGGTAGAAACCAGAGCTCAATTCATGGCCAGCGAGAAGATCGAGAGACTTGAAAAACAGTTGGCTTCTTTCCAGATCTTAGTGGATCAGTTGTAGAAATTTACGGACACATTCAAAAGGAGCTCGTTGAGGTTGCATTTGGAGGCACATCGTTTTAATGAAGACCTTGAAGGAGAATCTAGCCGTCATATTCACTTCCATGGAAATCACCAACATTCCCACACTCGACCACCCAAGATGGACATATATAAATTTGATGGCTCTAATCTGGCAGTATGGGTAGCACAAATGGACCAATATTTCATTCTGAATGATATCATAGATGATGAAACTAAACTACATGTGGGAGGCCTTTACTTGGACCAAGAGAGATGGCAATGGTGGAAGTGGCATTGGAAATGCTATCTCTGGAAAATTACATGGCAGGTGTTCTCAAAATCCATTTATGACCACTTTGACTACGAATCTAATTTTTTGGGTCGTCTTACCAAGCTCTGAAAGATAGGCACAGTAAAAGGTTACATTGCAGCCTTTGATACATTGGCCATCCACACATAAGGTCTGGGACATGAATTCTACTTGGAATGCTTTATAAGTGGTCTCAAAGAAGCCATCCAAGCCCATGTGCGGATGCACCACCCACCTACATGGATGGATGCTTGCAAAAATACTATCAAAGTGGAATGTGCTTTAGCTACACAGTTGCCTCGTCTAAATTTCATAGCCAAGGGACGCCCCACCTAGGCTCAGGGCACTACCCAAACACTTAAGGTTCGAAAGGTGTCACCAACAAAAATGGCCGAAAGAAGAGAACAAGGATTGTGCTACTACTGTGATGACAAATACTACCCGAGGCATAAATGCAAGGAACCCAAATTCTTTCAAATTGATGTTACTGATCACAACTCAGTTGAGGAAGCTCCACCCCTTGAGGGACCCAAGGAGGAAGATGAGGACACCCAGCGGGACAATGAGCTCCCAGCTATGCCAGAAGAACAAGTTATCTCGCTACATGCTTTGGCAGACATTTTTGTGCCCCAAACTCTCAAAATCAGAGGTTTTATTAAACATCGCCTTGTAGTAGTATTGATTGATAGTGGCAGCACTCATAAATTTATGCATTAGAGAGTCACTGAAGCTATTCATTGTTTTGTCAGGGTAGTATCTAATTTCCAAGTCCAAATAGTTGATGGGGGGACAATGAAATGTGAAGGCTGCTGCGAAAATATCAAAATTCAGATGGGAGATTACCACCTAAAGACCCACATGTTTGTAATCAATATGGGTGGTTGAGACATTGTCTTCGGTGCTGAATGGCTTCGCACACTAGGCCCAATCACAATGGATTTCCAGGAGTTATATATGAGTTTTAAGTAGAACAACCACATGCATACCCTCTGTGGACTCCAGGCAGGTGCTCCTTCTATCATCAACTCGGGTTGAATGGAAAGTTTGTTGAAAAAGAGCCATCATGGAGTTATTTCCCAATTTAATGTCATCCAGGCCATTGGGCCCACTACTCTTCACATTAATCCTGAGACACAACAGGTCTTAAACCGCCACCAATAGATCTTTGACAAACCTAAAGAGCTTCCACCATTTAGAGGGGAACATGATCATCGCATCACTTTTGTCCTAGGGCACAACCGCCAAATGTGCACCCATATAGATATCCTTTGGCCCAAAAGAATGAAATTGAAAAATTCATCAAGGAACTCCTGGAAGTCGATGTCATTCATCCTAGCATGGCATGCCCACCTCCATTATGTCTAATCGTGACCCGACCTTGACCAGTAACTTTTGGTAAGAACTTTTCAAGCTACAAGACACCCAACTCCAACTAAGTACTTCCTATCATCTCCAAACTAATGGTCAGACTGGAGAAATCATGAAATGTTTAGAGACCTACTTAAGGTGATTCACTTCAGAAAAGCAACATCAATGGGTACAATGGTTACCTCTAGCTGAATGGTGGTATAATACTAACTATCATGTAGCCACCAAGATGACTCCATATGAAGCAATGTATGGTAAAATCCCACCTTCACCTACTTCTTATCTCCTTGGATCGTCTAAGGTGTAATCAGTGGAACAATTGCTATAGAATCATGCAACCATGTTAGCCCATCTCAAAGATAATCTCCATCAAGCTCAGAGTTGCATGAAGTAACAGGCAGAACAACATTGTTTAGAGCGCACATTTCAAGAAGGGGATCAGGTATTCCTGAGGCTGCAACCATACAAGAAAACATCACTCAAAGACAAGGGCTGTCAGAAATTAGCTCCAAAATTATAACGACATTTTCAAATAATTTAGCACATTGGAGAAGTAGCCTACAAGCTAGCCTTGCCACCAACTTCAAAAATCCATCCCATCTTCCATGTATCATGCCTTGAGAAAGTGGTGGGGAACAATTGCAGTATTCAAACCAATCTACCTGAATTGCATGAAGAAGGTTCACTCTGGCTTCGACCTGAATAGGTCCTCAACACGCAAGAATGACATTGACACAACTGCACGATCAAGGAAGTCCTCATCAAGTGGAAAGACACCTCTCTAGAAGATGTGACCTGGGAACCAACCACTATTCTTCAACAGTTTCTGCAGCTTCAGCCTTGAGGAAAAGGCTGCTTTTTATGGGGGAGGGAATGCTAGGGTCCAACCCTAACCCCTTTATTTATGTAATAGGGTTGAGTCATAGTTATAGTTAGTTAAAAAGTCAATAAAGCTCGTATTAATAATTGTAAGTGGTTGACCCACATTTAAGAAAGGGACCACAGTTAGTTGCAAATGGACCATGGTATTAGATAGATGGTATTGAGAGAACCATGGTACTGACCCATGTTATTACATGTATTAATCCTATATAAAGGATAAAGACTCCCCATTGAGGAGCGTCGTGTCTTATTTTGTAATTGAGCTTTTCTCTGCTAGAAGTTGCCCCCTCGAAGAGGCATGTGAACATTGCTTTCATCTCTGAATAATAAAATACTTGCTGTTTTTCTCATATTGTTCTATGTTCTTGGTTGTATTTCTTCTTATATTTGGTATTCTGGCATCTTCTCAGAGGTCAAGAGCATAACATGTTGATTTGGTCCTACAAAATCAATTGCCCATTTTTCACATGGCTGCAACAACACTTGTGGGTTCAGAGGCAACTTATCCCTCCTCGATGGCCTGCTCATCCTCTGACATGCATTGCATGCCCTACAATAAGCTTTGGAATCCTTATGCAGTGTCGGCCACCACAACCCAACGCGTAAAATATTTTGCGCTGTTGTTTTTCTTACATAATGGCCTCTCGCAGCCCCTCCATGAGCTTCAACTAGGATAATGCTTCGTTCAAAATAAGGTACACAGTGTCGCAATATCTCATATGTGCCGACCTTATACAAGTGACCTGCAATAAGAGAAAAATATGTTGCGTGCACCACCAATTCTTGCTTTTGTTGGCTAGTGTACCCTTTTGGAGGCATTCCTGTAATAAGAAAGGGTATGATGTCAGCAGAATGATTGTATGCTACGTGCATCGCAAAGATTTGCGCGTCACACAACCGCTCCTCTAAATTGGTAGGCTCCTCCCCTATTTCAATGTGCGAGAGATGATACGGTCCTGCATTCAATCTCCCTAGCTTTACAATGACTTTAATCACATTCCTCAAGCAACAACAACCATCTACATATTCCCCCTCCAACACAGGCTTGTTGACCAAGTACTTTAATTTAGAATGGTCTGTATACATCTTAAAGTGTCTGCTAAACAAGTAGTGTGTGAAATTCTGGAGCACATACACTATAGTCAAACCTTCGCGCTTTATCATCGAATAATTCTTCTCAACCTTAGATAACTTCCTACTTGCAAACACAATACGGTTATCCAACTCTCCCTCACCGTCCTATGTTAGTACTACTCTGAGTGCAATACATGATGCGTCCACATGCACATGGAGTTCCTTCTTCCAATCTAGGAATAATAGGGTTGGCGTGGTGACCATATTTTCTTTTAACACATCTAGGCTCCGTTGACATTCCTCATCCCAATAGAATGTAGTTTCCTTTTTCAACAGTTTCTCTATCGGTGCGGTAATCTGGGTATACTCTTGATGTACTTTCGATAATAACCAGTATGACCCAGTGTTGTGTGCAGTTGTTTGACACTTCTTGGCACCTCTAGATTGATGATAACCATGATATTAGCAGGGTATACCACTAATCCTTGTCTGCATACCACATGTCCTAGCAAGATTTTGAAGGGAACACAGAACAAACATTTCTTCAAATTTAGCGCAACCTGATACCTCCATCATGTATCCAACATCAAGCGTAGACTAGCTACATGGCGGTTCACCAACCCAAAAACCATCCAATCATCAAAGTATACCTCCAAAAACTTGTGAATGAAGTCCTTGAACGCCACGATGACTACGCGCGAAAAGATTGCCGATGCGTTCTTTAGTCCAAAAGGCATTACTATATTTTGGAAGCATCCCCACTTGGTCACGAAGGTAGTCTTACTCCTGTCTTCTAGCATGATCTTGATCTGATGGTACCTTGAGAACCCATTAGTGGACGAATATGCTTCCTATCCTCCTCCATTATCCATCACTTTATCGGTGAATGGAGTTGGAAAAGGATCATGTACGGAAGCGTCATTTAGCTTTCTGAGATCTACGCAGATCCTTATTTCATCCTTCTACTTATTTTCCTAAACTACCATAGGACTGACCCAATTAGATTCCTCCACTGATATAATGATTCCCGCTGCCAACATTTTGTCCAATTCTAAGCGGACCCTTTCTTTGTATTTAGGATTGAGGTGATATGGCCTCTATTTGACAGGCTTCATGTTTGGTTTCAATGTTATCTTGATTACTCCTAAATCGCCTATTATCCCTTTCAGGTCTGAAAATTTTGTAGAGAACAAATCTTAATACTCGTGGAGCAACTCAACGACCTTATCCATTGTAGCATCATCCTAGTAGTCCCCTATCTTCGCAAACTTCAGCTCCTCCTCTGTCCCAATGTTCATCGAGTTTTCAGAGGTGATGTGATATCTGGATTCTTTATCTACGACCCCTCAACTTTGCGATGACCCTTTGTCTTTGGTATATTAATGTTCCTCGGATCCTCCTCTTCTTCTTCAGTAGTCACATTGTAGCACTCCAACGCATGGCACAACTGGGTGGTCTAATCTGATTGAATCAAATCTAAGGGATCTTGCAGGATCTTGAAGATCGCTGCTTTAATCTCCTGTAGCACTTCATCAATGCTCTCAAATCCATCTTCAAAGCTGAATGTCATCAAGAATGCTTGTCTCAAAATAACCCATTCGTCTGTGCCATTGCAGAGCTCCATTTCCAAGTACCAATTCATTGGTATCACGTCTAAAGTGTGGCAGAACAAATGCCCCCACTCCGGTTGCGGTTCTACTCCATAAACTTCAGTCCATTTTGCCAAATGATTGCATGGATCATTCCTTCCATCATATTTCTCTGTCAATCGCACCTTTGTGCAACCAAACTGCACCCTCATCAGTCTTTTGTAGTCGCACCATCCATCAAAATTATCTTTATGCGTACCCTACCATCTTGTAGGTGTAGCACGTAGCGCTAAGTCCAAGGCTTGGAAGTGATGTTTCTCTGTCACTTCCTTTTCAAATGCATCCAAAAATTTATGAACATTAGTTAAAATATCATAATAAGGTAGACTTCTTACCTATGACGATACGTAGCTCAATGATTTAGTCATCATGTTATAGCGCAGCGTAGAGAATTGATGTAATCAATTATGGCAGTGTTCCAATTCCACATCTGAATCTAATGTGCAGGAGCTCTCTCATTCCCTTGCAATACATTCATCAGCTATCAAATTCACCTAATCTTTATATCGCGTCGTTATCTTATAAATTTGGTCCAAATCTTTGTCACTTTCATAATCACATACTGGTTCAGTATAGTGCAGTCCTCCTGCAGGATCCAAAGGTACTACTACGCAGAGCGATTTTCTTTCAAATGAAATCTTTTGCTTCTTCAAATTGATCACCCTATTCATGTCAATAGCCCAGTCGATCCCAAGGAGTGCGGGGTAGGGATTGCTGTCATCGACAATTTCTATTACTTCGAAATTTGCCAATGCACTCATGCCTTCAATATCGATTGTCACTCCCTACAATCTTCCAATGGGGATAATCTTTTGTTGATTCACCATCCTCAATTGAATAAGAGACCATTGCAACGTAGGCCTCCCCATTCTCTCCCATGTCTATTTCAGTAAAACATTTGCATCTAACCCAAGATCTAGAATAACTTGGTCCATTTCATACTCCGCTATTTGTGTTGTGAGCCTCATCTCATGCCCTGTTATTTCCTTATGCTTACCAATTTTCTTGACCGTGCACAATCCCTTAAGAGCATTACCAACATATTTATTGATCAACTCTTATAATCCCTTTACGGCCTTTCTATCGCGTAGTAGCTTCATACAAGTCTCCAAAAAGGTAATGAGCATGGAAGGGTCCATTTCGTCAGACTTCTTATCTTGACTTCCTGTGGTAGAAGCCTTAGTGAAGCTTTCCTTCACTTCCATGAAGGTTTCTTTTACGCGCTCAAGATCTAAGCCAACCTCCTTCTCTAGAGCTTTGCGGACCCATTCACCTTCTTCAGGCTACATTCCCTTATCTTTATTAGTCATCATTCCACTTTGCAACATAATATTCACATTAGGATCCTCTTTGCGAGGTTCATCCCTCATCATATTCAAGTTTTGTGTAGGCTGCTAAGGCTGTGTCCCCTTTTCACGCATCTTAACTATTAATAACTTGTCCCTGACTTTGTGCAGGTCCTCCTCCACCTCAGCCTTGTTCGCACCCTTGATATCCTCCTCACACTCCCCCAACGCCTTTATCTGGAGGCCGAGTTTCTGTGTGCATTCAATACACGAATGTTCTTTCCATCATTAACTCGAACTACAGAAATTGCGCTCCTTGTGACCTACCAATTTGAAAAAGTTGCAAAAGAGCTGTTGTGGTGTCTGTACAGATTTCTACAACAAGTGGCAATTATTTGTCACATGTTTTCCAACTACCTGACAGATAGCACACCACAACGTTGGCCTCGTACTTAGCCCTGCTTGAGATTCTAGCCTCAAAAGTATTGACGGTCCTCCTGAAACATAATTTACGAAGATAAGGCAATGATCTTTGTTATGCCCCTGACTCTTACATTTCAAACACCAAACTTCTTTGTGCACTTCTCGATGAGCCGCTGTATCCTTCTTCAAACTCTGGAATTCTAGGCAAAGGTTTTGTAACTCCGTGAAAATCTATTGAATTCCCAAAGAAATGTCTTGAATTGGTGTCTCGTGTAGTCTCATCGCAATTTCTTGGGCCTCTGCCTAGGTCCCAATCTTTTGTTGTGATAAAGAAACCCTTAAGTGAGGCAAGAGCGAAGCCACAAACCATTTGCGGCATTGTCCATCCGTAATATTCATGTTAGCTTTGCGGATCTTGACTTCAATCTCTGATTCAGCTCCCAGGGTGTCTCTCTAGGAATCATCATGATCTCCTTAAATCCAACGATCAATTGTGCTTCATATTTGGGCCTACTAAATTCCTTATTCACCATATTTTGAATGTCTGCCAACACAACCGTCGAGTTATCAGTGTAGTACTTAATTTACCTTGTTAGCGCACTTTCTTGCAAAGCAGTAACCAACATTTATTTCTTCATTTGATCATCTATAATTCCCTGGACTTCCCACACAACTTTCACAATGAATCAAAACTGGTTTGTGTCGTCATTCCCCAAGCCCTTGAAAATGGGAAATTTGACTGAATTCACCATATTGAATGGTGGCAGAGGTGGTGGAAGCATGGGAGAAGGTGTATGTGATGGAGGTGAAGATGGAGGTGGTGTGGGTAGATGTGGTATTTGCGGGAACCCTCACCTTATTAACTAGATAATGTTTTGCAGAGAAGCTTGTGTTGCTTCTTCGTCGTCACTCAGAGGAGGCTTGATCAGCGGGCTATATTTAGGTCATGTTCCCCCTCTATCCTTGAAAATCTTTCCACTTCGCGTAGCTCCAAACATCAAGGTAATTGCATAACCCGCTTTTCACACAAAATCATATTAATCCAAGTATTTAAAGACTTTAAATACTTACCTCGTGGTCCCTTGAAGAAGCATTGCTCTTCTTTGTTGTAGTTGATCGAGGTATCGACCATGAACTCTGTCACAAATCCTCCTATGATACGATCAAGCCAATGATCGAGAGTGTGTGTGATCTTATCTTTAGAGGCTTCCAATCTCCACACTAACTCCGGGGTCCACACTATCAGGTCGTCAAGCCTCCACCTTCCTTGGTCATCCGCCAATTTAGCAATCCACTCGTATAATTCGACCGGGAAGGAACAGAAGAAGATTTTGTTTATCTCTGTGTATAAATATCTATCCAACCATTGTTCTTTCGCCAATCGGAATTTCTGTTTTCTTTCTCTGCAAATTCGTGGATCTTTCTATCCAACAAATCTTCAATTTCCTTCTTAATTGGATTCCAGTGATGCAACATCACACATCTTTTTATGAATATCCTGATCTTGATAATGGAACCATTTGTTGGCTTAGGGGGTCCTGACCGAGGTTCAACATTAAGTTAGCCAAACAAATCCCTAGACTAATGGCCCTTTCGGCATCAATCCGCAGAGCACAGACTGAAGTATCACTTGAAGTAGTATGGGGGGATGCTGGAACCTAGTTTCTACACCCAGAGATTAGTGTAATGTTGTTTTATGCCCTAACTATGCCTTCACGTAGATTGATAAGCCTTTTAGGGCTTATTGATATACTTCTCTTAATCACCCTTAGACCTTCGCAAAGGTTTATGACTGTCTTTCGCGGACCTTAAATAGGTGAACCATCTACTTACACTCTTCTGAGATGGCTTCTACTTCAGTGTTTACCCAGAACAGCTTAATTATCTGATAATGTTAATGTGCATTAGGATATTCTTCATGTAAATAGATATTATGACTTGTGTTCGTATAACAACGTAAAACATACAGATTAGCGCATTAATATGTCATTAAATCATAAACCCATTATTCATCATAACATAATCGCATTCATTCATAACAGAAGTAAAATGGCAAAACATATATATTTTCGGAACAATCTCTTTATTAATGCTTCAAACCTTCTTACAAACTCAAACTACCCCGCGCACTCTGCTGCAGGGGTCCACGCACTGAGTTGCAGACTCTACTTTAGGCATTTGCGCACACAGTTGCAAAGCCTCTCTTTTACTCTAAGACTCTTTGCTCGTCACTTGTACTGATCCATTACAATCATATCATTCACTAACAAAAAATGCCTTAGACTCTTCTAAGACTTTCCTTTTTATACAATCCCATAGTCCAGAGACCATGAGTAGAGATCTTCTAAATCCAACACATCTTACATAAAAGAAGGGTAAAAACCCTTTATGACACTTTACATCTACGCACTCGGTGACCACATCTTACAAAGACTTTAATATTTATATACAAAAATTTGGGCTTTTGCCCCAAACTTGACCTTAGGAGACCCTCTCGCAACAATTTATAATTATAATATATATACCTTTTAATTTATAATAGT
>APFE031646712.1:17014-77448 GCA_000404065.3 Pinus taeda | reverse complement strand
TCAATTTAAATTTAATGCTCAAAATTGAAAAAAAAAATTATTATTAATTTTAAGAGTTGACACCTATATAAACTTTTATTATACCAAATTTTCATGGTCTTTTACTTTAAGATAACTATATTTAAATTAGACGGCAAGTATTCGCTGCTATGTAGCTTGTTATAAGAACGCGAGAGGAAGGGCGCAAGCTTCATGGTCACGCTACAAATTTGACGTTTCTCCGTGGTGTATTCAACGGCTGCAAAGAATGTGACATCAATGGGAGCCTAGGTACCTAAACGTGTGTTTTATATAAATGCATCAATTAAAACATTGTGATGGTGGTGTTGGACGTTGTCAAGTCCAAATCTGAGTAAACCCGTTGCCTTTGTTTTGTAACTGCTGCGAGTCGGCCACGTAGTGAACAATTTCGACAGGTACATTTTTTGTCCACGACAGGTGCAGGGGGGATTTTGGTTTTTAGATGGTCCCAATACCTCTGGGCTTGCGGGTCGCCTTCATCTCAGAGATATTGCGGTCTAGAAGCAGGGAGATTACCGCTTTTGAGATATTGCGGTCGAGCATGGCGATTACCGCTTTTAACACGTAAAACTGCAGCGCCACCGCTTTTTCTTATACCGGTGTTGTTGGAATTGAAAAATGACACTAGCGGTTCTCATTGCTCAGTCTCCTTGCGTAGATGCTGCTCATATCAGATCAGAACTTGTGTACAAATGAGTTAAAAAAACACCTACCTTCGTTGTAGTTTACGTTTTCCTCCCATGGTGGCGTTGGAGCGAGTCAAGTCCAGATGTGAGCACACCCCTCGCCTTTGTTTCTACCCACTACGTTACGTTTCGATGTTGATTGGGAGTATTTTGACAGATAAACATATACTTTCTGTCTGCAGCGACTATACTATTTAGTGGGTGGGTATTGGTTTCCATCAATTCACTCTATTTGTGGATTTTGTGGGATGTGGTTTTCATCAAATTACAAGGTTTTTGTATCTTCATTTATGAAACGTTGGATTCTAGAAACATAGCGATTACAGGAATTCAGAAACGAAACGGTTCTCATTGCTCAAGCCTCAGTCTGGTTGTGTAGATGCTTCTCATATCAAATCAGAACTTGTGTACAAATCAGGTAATCAACCACCTTCAGTGTAGTTAACCTTTCCCTATTGTGGCGTTGGAGCGAGTCAAGTCCAGATGTGAGCACACCCTCGCCTTTGTTTCTACCCACTACGTTACGTTTCGATTTTGATTGGGAGTATTTTGACAGATAAACATATACTCTCTGTCTGCAGCGCCTATACTATTTAGTGGGTGGGTATTGGTTTCCATCAATTCACTATATTTTTAGATTTTGTGGGATGTGGTTTTCAGCAAATTACAAGGTTTTTGGGTCTTCATTTATGAAACGTTGGATTCTAGAAATATAGCGATTACAGGAATTAAAAAATGAAACAGTTCTCATTGCTCAGTCTGGTTGTGTAGATGCTTCTCATATCAAATCAGAACTTGTGTACAAATCAGGTAAATAACCACCTTCGCTGTAGTTAACCTTTTCCTATGGTGGCGTTGGAGGGAGCCAAGTCCAGATGTCAGCACACCCTCGCCTTTGTTTCTACCCTCTACGTTACATTTCGATGTTGATTTGGAGTATATTGACAGAGAAATAGATGCTCTCTGTCCGCAGCGCATATACTATTTAGCGCGTGGGTCTTGGTTTACATCAACCCAAATATTTGGCTCTTTTCATTTCATTTGGTAGATGCGATGTTGTTTTCATCAAATTACAAGGTTTTTGGAGTTTTCTTCATTTTTCAAACGTTGGATTCTAGAAATACGGCGATTACTCTAATAACAAGTAGCGTGTAATTGCGTTCCTTTTCTTAGTCTCCATTGTGGTTGGAATTCAAGGATGGCAGTAGCGGGTTCTCATTTCTTAGTCTCCATTCTACATAGCATTACCGCTAAATGCAGAATGCAACTTAGATAGTTGTCTTCACATGCTGCTTTATTAGGACTCAGAGTCACATCTATATTTCCAAGCTTTTCATTGTTAGATCACCAGCCGAGACCCCACCTAAACCGGGTTCTATATGTAACTTTTTTATTTATATGCGATTCATTCTTTTTCCAAATTTGAAATGAGATCCTTCATTCCATAATATTCAGCTGTTAAGTTAAAGATCAAGAGTGAGTTAGTGGCTGCCATGATCAATTAAATGTACATGATATTAGAGCAAGTATAAATATAAATATATATTCAGCAAAATCACATTTATTTACATTAATAAATATATTTGATATATTAATCACTTGTATAGTTATATTAGTAAATGAAATATCAATTATATGCATAATTGCATATAATTATATTAATAAATGTGATGGATATAAATCAATAAACATTAATAACATGGATTTAAAATTAATTTTAACAAAACAATAATATTATTATACAAAACAATTATTATTTTATAATATTATTATTATTATTATATAGAACAAACTATTTTATAATTATTATTATTATAATATATTAATAATATTACTAAATTATAAATATATAAATAAGCTAAAGTATTAATATTAAAAACCAAAAGGAACAATATTAAACCAAAGAAATTATTAAAATCCAAAAAATTAATAAATCTAAGGGATTATTGATATTATAAAACTTTAAGATTAATATATTGACCCTAACATTAATAATGTAAACCCTAACATATTATTAAATATATTAGGGATTAATACCATAAATTTAAGGGATTAATAAATCCAAAAACATATTGATATTATAAATGCAAGAGATTAATAAACACATTGGATTATTGATATTATAAACCATTTACATTATAAACTAAAATGTATAATACTAAATCCTAGTATTAATACTATAAACTTAAGAAATTATAAGCCCTAAGATTAATATTATTAACACAATGGATTAATAATATTGTAAAGTAATATTATAAAGCTAATTTTTAAAACTCAATATTAAAATATTATAAACCTTCAGGCTAATATTAAGCGCTAACACTAGTACTGTAAGCCCAGAAGATTACAAACCCTAGGATTAATATTGTAAACCCTAAGATTAATATTATGAACCCTAATACATTATTATACATATTAGGGATCAATATTATAAGCCTAATGAATTATAAACCTAAAAGAATAATGTTAAACCCAAAGATTAATATTATAAACCCAAATATGAAACCATAATTTATTCAATGCCGTAATGCAATATTGAATAAACTACAACGTAATATATCATCGTGACAATGATTATCACATTGCTTGTTACATTGAGACAATGCTTGTCACACTCGTGTAAATCTTAGGGTTTATAATGTGAGGATTTGTAATGTTAAGGTTTATAATATTATGGCTTAATATTGTGAGATTGGAATGGTACGAAAATCTATCCAATGTAATATAACAATGTGATAATCATTGTTGAATTAATTGTCACATTATGGCAAAGTTTGTCACAGTGCGACGTTGGATAAATTTCTCTACGATTACAACGTGACAATATTGAACTCTAATATTAAACCAACTTTTATAAACCTTAACATTATAATAAAACACAACATTATAAACCCTTATATTATTATTATAATACCTAAGATTACTATTATAAACCGTACGATAAATATTATGAAACCTAAGGCTAATATTCTAATTTCTAAGAGTAATATGAAAAAATATTGCATCAATATTATACAGCCTAAGATTATAAAATACAATATTAAACCAAATATTACAAACCATGTTATTAAAAACCCAAATTTTCAAACCCTAATACTAAACATAATATTATAAACTCAATATTAAAAACCCCAATATTCTAAACCCAATATAAAACCATGATACTATAAATCAATATTAAACACACTATAAAAACCAATATTATGAACTCAATATTAAACCTAATTTTTGTCCCAATGCAACATTGGATAGATATTTGTACCATTCCAAAATTCGAATTGAAACCATAATGATAAACCAAATACTATAAGCACTAAGATTATAAAACCCAAAATTATAAACCCTAATATTAATATATTAAACACTAAGTTTAATATTATAAACTATGAGATTAAAATTAAACCTCATGTTTAATATTAAACACTAAGATTAACCTTATAAACTCTAGCATTATAAACCATTAGATATATGTTCTAAACCCTAATATTATAAACGCAATTTTTTAAACCCAACATTAAGCCATAATATTATAAACCCAAATAATAAGTACTCTTATATTAATCCCTGTAGAAAATCCTATAGATTCACAAGCTCATGCAATGTCCTAAAGTAAAAGACAAGAATCTACTTCTACTTTCAACCAGCGGAAGCCAATAGATTGATGAAAACAATATGAAAAAGAAGAAGGTAAATCAATGGAACATAACACAAGATGTATTCGGGGAAAGCCACTGCTCAAAACTTTGCTATTTGTATTGCATATATCAGAAATATGAGTGAAGATGCAAAGCTTGTTCTCACTACACAAATTCCACATAAGTATGCTCAACTCTTTGAGCTCACAAGCTAGCTCTTGGCCAACACTTACTCAATTTTGCAACTCTCAAAGCCCCTAATATCTTGTGTAATTCCTAAGATGAATAACCCATATTTAAAGGGAATGCATGCTTCCAAAACTACGCAATCCAAACATAGGATCAATCTTCGATGCATGCATGATATTTACACTCCAATAAATAATACCACTGATAGTACACTATCTTTGCACTCTATTCTCAACTAGGTCTTTCTCTGAACTAAAATGCATGAGTTTCTGATGAGGGAATCGTCAGTTAACTAGAGTGACACCTGTAGATGCACTAGTGCACCAATTGACTGTTAGATCTCTATTAATTCCATAAACATTTTGGAACTAATTTAACTCAACTTAACTTAGTAAAATGAGTGGTCTACTTTCCAACTTAATTTAAACTCATACTAGACCCCTAAAACTTAGGGAGAACATATACATGACCTTAGAAATACTTCCAACTCGAAATTCCTAAGAGAACTAAGTTAATTAAACTTAATTAACTATTTACAAGTTCATATGAGAATAGAATTCAATTTTAATTCTCAGTTTAATTCCATAACAAATTAAACTAGATCTTGTTGCCATTTCTCAATACTCCCTCTCAACAAGAAAGGGATTATCAGCTACCCTGATCCTATCTCTGCGAAAATCGAATTTACATCTTGACAATGCCTTTGTCAAAATGTCAACATCTTTCTACTCCATTGGAATATACTCTAACAACATAATCCATCTCAATACACAATCTCAGAGATGATGATATCATATATCAACATGCTCAGACCGATCATGAAAAACTAGATTTTTAGAGAGTTTGATACAACTTTGGTTATCGTAGTAAATCACAGTTGGATCCATCTACTGACCAAACAAACCAATCATGATCTTGCTCATCAAGATGGCCTCACATGCTGCTTGATTCATGGCCATGTACTCTGCCTCTTTCGAACTGAGTGCAACTGATCTCTATTTCCTATTATACCAAGAAATTTCCGCTGACCCAATACTGAAGATCCCTCCTGATGTTCTCTTTTTGTCGGATGGACTCCCTGCCCAATTAACATTGATGAAGCCTTGAAGCTTCACTCCCTCTGTCCATTTATACCATAATCCATACTGAGAATTGCCCTTGAGGTATCTCAACACATGCTTTTCCACCCCCAAATACAACTTGGTAGGCCTAACCATCACTTGACTAAGCTGGTTAAGTGCATAACACACATTCAGACGTTTGTTCACCAAGTACATGAGTGAACCGACAAGCTGCCTGTAAATAGTATCTTCCACTACTTCCCCTGAAGTAGCATCCTCCTTCCTCCAGTTACCTGCTAAAGTACTCTCTATGATTTTGCTGCTCTCCATGCAAAATCTTTTGAGTATCACGTTGGCATACTTTCCCTAAGACACAAACAACTCCCCATCTCCTTGCCATACCTCCATGCCAAGAAAGTAATGCATGAGCCCCATTTCCTTCATCTCAAACTCTCTTGCAAGGTCCTCCTTGCAAGACTTGATCAACTGATCATCACCTGCGAGTATGAGATCATTGACATAAAGTACAATGATCAACAACTTACCTTCCACCACTATGTAGTACAGGTTCGTATTCGCTTCACTCTTCATGATGCCTAACTCGGTGAAGTATTTATCTATCATGTTGTATGCTGGCCTAATGGGGCTTAACCCAGGTTCATAGTTAAGTTATCCAAACAAATCCCGATACTACTGGCCCTTTCGACAATAGTCCACGGAGCTTGGACTGAGGTCTCACCCGAAGTAGTATTGGAGGGTGCTAGAACCAGGTTTCTGCACCCTGGAGATGTATGAGGAGTTCAACTAGTTCGTGGTTTGACTCTGTGCGCCCTTTCCTATACTTCGCAACTCGATATACTACCTTCATGCAGCCCTACTCAGGGGTTGAGCATCGCGTTCTGCCTTATTACCCAATATCTTACTGGTATTCCAACGTTAGTTACTTAGCTTTGCCTACTTGAGTGCTTTAAGTGTAGTTAACAATATAAACCATTCATACAAGTGTGTGCAATAAATAAATAGTACATTTGAAAATTATATCAATCATTCATTAATCCAAGAACAGATACACAAAATGATAAAAAAACTTTTCTTTATTAATTCCTTCCTTAGTTACAGACTCGACTCCACTCTGCTCACTCAATTGTAGGGGTCTGCGCACTCAGCTACAAACTACTAGGCCTCTGCGCAGTCAGCTGCAGAGCCTTCTCCTACTCCACGACCCAAAGACACACTTCAACTTTTGACTCAATCCCTTAGAATCATTTTCCTTCTTCTCCTCGTTTCTTAGAGCCTTGGTCTATTTATACAATCCCATTGTCCGCAGACCATGGGTAGGTCTATCCAGCTGACATTACATTACAAAACTAGGGCAGACAACCCTGTGACGCTATCATACTTTCACACCCCACACCCGCAATTCACGGAGCTTTACAACAAGATTCTGTCAAAACTTGGGCTTTGAGCATCAAAACATGCCTTGGGGGGATTCCGTGCCCAATAGTGTACCAAGAATGAGGTGGTTGCTTTAGCCCATACAAGGGTCTCTTGAGCTGGCACACATGTGACTCATGATCAAAGGTATCAAAACCTTTAGGCTTATCTATGTACACCTCTTCCTCAATCATGCCATTAAGGAAGGTTGTCTTCACATACATCTGATGTATCTTCAAACCCATTTGTGCTGACAATGGCAATATAGATCTGATTGATGAATACCATGCAACAAGAGAAAAGGCCTCATCATAGTTAAGGCCCTCCACCTGTGAAAAGCCACGAGCCACAAATCTAGCCTTATGCTTCTCCACATTACCATTTGTAGCTTGGTTTTACCTTGTAAATCCAAATCAGAGGTCACCACTGACTTGTCCTCCAGTCTCAGGACGACTTCTCAAACACTGTTATGAATTATGGAGTCATACATCTCCACCATGGCATCAACCCAAACCATCTTCTACACTGCCTTCTTAAAGGAAGATGGCTTTGTCACAACACATTAGCCCATAAGAGAAATGTATCTAGTGTACCTCTTAGGTGACCTCCTCTTCCTGCAATGAGAAGTGGGTGCTCTCACATTATCTAGTTTATCACCCAACAATCTGCCAGCCTCTCTAGAGTGCTTTCTTCCCTCTCTCAAAGACTCTACTTGAGTGGATGTCTCCATTCCCCCACCCTCTGCATGTGGCTTCTCCACATCAATCTAAGGCTCGTCAACTTTAGGAGCTGAAAGCTCCTCATATACATGTAGCTCAAGCTCCCTTTCAAGGGAAACTCACATGGTCTTCTCCTCATTGAATTTGACATCCCTGCGAACCACTATCATCGTGTTGGTCAGGAAGTACACCTAATAGTTGTTAGGTGTATCAATGTACCCCACAATTATCCCCAACTCTGTTGTCTACTCAAAATTCTTATGTGCATCTTTGGTCACATGGAAATGTACCAATGACCCAAAAATCCTAATGTGACCAACATCTAACCTCTTACAGGAATAAACCTCCTTTGATGTCTTCATCTCAAGTATTTTATGTGGGCTACGATTCTAAACATAAACTGTTGTGTTGCATGCCTCAACCCAAAAGTGTAGTGGTAGGCCCTGATCATGTGATATTTCCCTCATTGCCCCTACTATGCTTTTGTTCCTCCTCTCGACCACCGCATTCTGCCAAGGGTTATGGGGTGTCATCAACTCTCGTTTAATCGCTTCCACTGCATATAAGTTATTAAACTATTTTGAGACATACTCACCATCATTATCGCTCCATAGAGATTTAACCTTATTGCCTTAATCTTTCTCCACCAACTCTTTAAACTCACAAAACTTTATAAAATTGTGATCCTTTTTCTGCATGAAAAATGGCTATCATTTACGGGAATAGTCATCAACAAATATAACATAATACCTGTGTTTGGCCGTGGATGCTTTCAAGAATGGTCCACATAAATCTGAATGGACTTGCTCTAGAATAACCTCTTCTCGACCGTCTTTGTCATGAAAGGAATACTTGGTGTATTTTCCCAAAGTACACCCCTTTCATGTGTCAACTTGATCAAGTGTACCTTTAGGAATATTGTTATAGATCTGGTACAACATATTCAAAGCCCCATGTTACAAGTGGCCTAATCTCATATGCCATAACTCGTTAATGTCTCGACTCTACACCCTTTATGCTTTTTTTCTCAAAGAAACACACTCCTCTACCTCCAACTTATAGAAATTCTTCACCCGAATTCCTATTGTCTTTACTTGACCCATGGCTATGTGTCGAAGGAACACCTTTCCTTTTGAGAAGATCATATCATATCCTCTATCCTCAAGCATGGAAAATGATACCAAGTTCTTCTTAAGCCTGGGCATAGACACACAATTCTTCAAGGTGATTCGAGCCCCACATTCCCTTTGAAAAGTAACCATGACTAGTCCAGTAACACTATACTTCCTATCGTCATCCATCTCGGTATGCATCTTCAGATATTTCTCCTCCAGGTCGCTGAATAACTATTTGTTGCCAGTGATGTGGAATGAAGCTCCATTGTCTTAGTACCATACACTTCCCATCATTGATGACACCATGCATGCAATGAGGGAAAAGTCCAATTCAGATTGAGAGGCCAAAGCCTCACTAGTCTCTCCTCCTGAGGACTTCTTCTTGGACTTCTTGAGTGGACAATTTTTAGCAAAATGGCCCATCTTATGACAATGAAAGAACTTAAATTTCGTCATGTCTTTCTTCTTACCTTCGTGATAAGAATCTAATTTGGAATGGGAAGATTTCCTTTGCCCCTTCTTTGCCTTACTCACTAAGGCATAGTTCTCTTCATCATCAGTCTTTAATGAAGAGACATCAATGTTGTTCCTCCTGATCTCCTCCTGCATCAAATCCAATGAGTTCGCAATTCGGCAGCTTCTCCCGACCATTGATAGAGTCCCGATAACTCTGCCAACTCTTTGGGAGTCCTAGAAGAGAAAGACTTGCCATATCATCCATGAAAACTATGACTCCAAAAATTCCAAGTTCATCACGACATTGAGTTAACTTGGTCAAGTATTTTTTAATCTTCTTGCCTTTCTCCATTTTGATTTTTCGAATTTTGGCCTTCAGTGCTAATTTCCTTTGGTCACTGTTGTTCTGATACAAGTCTGTCAATGGTTTCCACATAGCATACAAAGTTTCCTTGCCATTGAGACTCGAGAAAATGTTGTCTCAAACTCCCTCAAGGATTATCTGCCTCGCCTTCACCACAAAATTCTTATATTCAACCATATTTTGTGCATTCGAAGCTGTTGGCTTAGGAATTTCTTGATCAATAAATTCCTTCAAGCCATTATCCTCTAGAACAACCTCCATTATATACCTCCATGCTGTAAAATTCGAGCTCCTTTCCAAGGCATACTCAAGTCGTAAACTGTACAACATCATCTGTCCATCCTAAAGTATGTATTGTAAATTCAAATTTCACCTGTAACCCAAAAATCAAAATTTGAAATATCCTATAGTATAATGTTCTTAACTCTGATACTATGTAGAAAATCCTATAGATTCACAAGCTCATGCAATGTACTAAGGAAAAAGACAAGAATCTACTTCTACTTTCAGCCAGCGGAAGCCAATAGATCAATGAAAACAATATGAACAAGAAGAAGATAAATCACTGGAACATAACATAAGATGTATTTGGGGAAATCCATCACTCAAAACCGCTCTATCTGTCTTCCATATATCAGAAATATGAGTGAAGATACAAAGGTTGTTCTCACTAGAACAATTTTGCACAAGTATGCTCAACTCTATTAGCTCACACGCTAGCTCTTGGCCAACACTTGACTAATTTTGTAGCTCTCCAAGCCCCTCATATATTTGATGATTTCTAGGATAAATAGCTCGTATTTAAAAGGAATTCATGCTTCAAACACTGTTCAATTCAAACATAGGATCAATCTTTAATGCATGCATGATATTTACACTCTAGTAAATAATACCACTCATAGTAAATTGTCCCTGCACTCTAGTCTCAAGTGGGCCTTTCTCTGAATTGACATGCATGAGTTTCTGATGAGGGAATCTTTAGTTAACTAGATTGACACTTGTGGATGCACTAGAGCACCAATTGATTATTAACTCTCTATTGGTTACACAAACAGTTTGGAATTAATTTAATTGAACTTAACTCAGCAAGCTGAGTGATATAATTTCCAACTCAATTTAAACTCATACTGGACCCTGAAAACTTAGGGAGAACATGTACATGACTTCAAAAACACTTCCAACTCGAAAGTCCTAACCTAATTAAGTTAATTAAACTTAATTAACTATTTACAAGTTGCTATGAGAATAGAATTCGATTTAATTCTCATTTTAATCCATGGACAAATTAAACTGGAATTTCTTGTTGCAATTTCTCAACAATCCCCAGTTTTGTCATAGGGTAATGTGACATTGGATATATTTATGTACCATTATAATATCAATATTAAACCGAATATTATAAAAAACTAATATTATGAACCCTAACATTATAAACTCTAATATTAATATATTAAGTGCTAGGAGGAGTAATATTATAAACCCTATGATTATAAACCTTAAGAAAACCCTAATATTAATATAACCTAAGGAATTATTAATATTATAAATCCAATGTGTTGGCACTATGATGCATGTGTTTTCCTTGATGGCAACTCACTTGTAACAAAACAAGTATATGGTAACTAGATGAATCCATAGGTCAATTCAAAGGTGACAAAATGATTAGACAAAATAACGGAATGATGGGACAAAGGTTTACAGATTAGAAGCAGAAGTTTGATAAAGGTGATTATTTGAAGATCTGTACATGGGTTCATTAAGTCCAAGTCGCATATACATGTAGGTTCAAAGAAGGAAAATCATGTACATGCTCGCACACTATTTAAGAATGCCAAGGTTCCTTACCATGGTATTATCCCACAATATTGAGTGTAGAAATGGTTACTTGATCTTGTCCAACAATACCACTGACACTAGTGTAGCTTTGACTCATGGTATTGGATAAGTCTCTAACTATATAAGGGGTGAAGATCAAAGTGCTAAGTGTGCATGTGAAAAGGTTTTTGATGAATACTTCAATCTAAAGTATATTTGCATTTTAAGGGCCATAGTTGACACATAGATTTGAAATAATTATGCACTGATGAATATAATGATGCATGAGGATCATGAGACCTAAAATGAATTTCCATTGTAAGATATGCTCATGGATTGACTAGGTCTAAGTATTGATGCATGTTTTTGCCTTTGAATATTGTGATCTAGGTCTTTCTAAAGTTCTGAAGGGTTGCGCAAATCTAGGTCAAAATTTGCAAATCATATATAGGTAGGTTTGTTTCTTCAAAGTCGAGAATATAAAGGAAGGGTTTATTTTCATAAATTACTAACCAACCTAATCAGTGTTTCTCTATTTCTGTTGTCATTCAATGATGTCGTCATGTTGATCTGGGTCGAGTGATAATCTCTGAAGTAGAACTGATTGAATGATGAAGTTTAATTTGGTTACATGTTCATTAGCTGAAAATATTATTGATGTTGCTAACTATATGCGGGCTATGTAAGCTAAAAATATATTCAAAATAGCTCTGTTAAACTTTGTGTCCAATTCAAAATTACAAGTTTTTAGTATATTGAGATATGTATGTAGGCTTCTCTACAAAAAAACACGTATTCACGCGGGTTGCCTTAAGTGAAGTAGCATATACATGTTGGCATATGAATGATTAGGGTTGCATTTGATTCTGTGTGTTGATGTGGTATTATGAGTTTAGTTTTGTGTTCTAGTTACAATGATCTCACTGTTTTGTTTGAATTAAGTTGGTGTTTGCTTCAGTTGATCTACAAGTTGTGATGTATTAAAGCAGGTGGATCCAGTGAGAAAATTTATGAAACGTGGTCCATAGATGTTGCTGTGATCCAAGTGGATATTAGTGGCAACCCACCTATTCCACTTAGAACCCCACCATTTTTTTTCTTTAGTTTTTCAATTTCCTTATGTGTAGCACAATTGACAATTTTTAGTAGTTTTTTGGGTCCTAAACTTCTGGAGCTATTTTGAAGCCCTAAATGACATTTTTTGGGAAAAGTAAGGTCAACATGGGTTGTAGGCCTTACATAGATCTTTTTAAAATGCACCACTTAAGAGTTGTAGTCCTCAGTTAGATATTTCTAACAAGGTATTGTGTGTGTCAAATAGAGATCGTATTCCAAAGTTACGACCCAGAGAAGTTGATGTACCAATTTACCCAAACATGTCCCATAGTTTGGCGCTTCATCTCCTAGGGTTAGGTTTTTGGATGTTTATGGTTTTCCATTATTTCTCAATAATAAATAGGCCTTTGAGCCTCATTGTAACATAGTTCAGAGGCATGTAGCTACCCCATTTCTTCTCAGAGATAAGCTACCATTGCTCGAGCTAGTATTATTTCCATTCTACTTGTAAGCATATTTCAATATTCGATATTAACGAAATGAAGTGTTATTTCTATTATGCCTCTACATATATGTTATATCTGTAATTTTTTTCATTCCTCTTTAAATATGAATTAGTGGTATTAGAGCGGTATGCTCTTTCTCTATTTTTCTTTGCATGTCCCCAACGAGGTCAAGATATAAGGAGTTAGGGCTTGATCTGGTTGAACCTTTGCAAGATCAACCTTGCAAACCTGAACGACCGTCCATGAGGGGAGAAAAGAAAGATGAGAGAGAAGGAGATCCTATCAAAATATTGCTCGAGGAGGCCCATGAGAAACAAAGGAACATGATGATGGATAACTTTGCCCAGATCCTTCAACGGTTTCCCATCTGCGACGCATCCACATCCAGCAACCACTCTGGAGGCTCCACTCCTTTTAAGGTACACATAAACTTTAACATTCCCATATTTGAGGGTAAAATAGATGCAGGCACCATAGATAAATGGTTAAATATGCTAGAAGGATATTTTTATGTTCATGATTTTTCTAGACGGGAAAATATTTTTTTTTTCTCTTCTCAAAGCCGCTCCCCACATCAAGGACTAGTGGGAAGCTTACTGGGAGAAGAAGGATGAAAGTTCGTCGTCACTGTTTTCAGCTGCACCCACTTCAAATTTGTTCTGGGATGGCATCAAGGATATGTACTAACCTATCGAGAGCTATGAGGATAAATAGATAAAGTGGACGACGCTGCGACAAGGAAGGGACCAAGATGTGTTAGAGTTTACCAATGTTTTTCATACCCTTTGCGTGATGTTGGGTATTAAGGATTCTCAGAAACATTTTGTACTCAAGTACAATGTCTGTCTATAAAGGTACATCCAGGACGAGATGGAGTTCTTGGACATCTCCTCACTTAGCACGACGTACTGATACTCTACCAAGATTGAGCTAAGGCTTTGGATTTGTGAATCCAAAGCAAGGGAAAGGTGCCCCCAAACGAAAGAACAAAGGAAAAAGGCAAGGCGGGGCAGCCTTGTACAACCCACCAAAGAAGAAAGCAAAGAAAAACACTGTGAAGCTGAAGAAGGACACGAGAAAGTGGTGTTAGTTCCATAAGAGCTCCACTCACAACACGTGAGTGTTGGGCCAAGCAGTCATAGGTGGCCCAGATGAAGGCTTTGAAATCAGATGCATATTCTAACTCTGAGTCAGAACCCGATAAGGGGAATGATAAAGGGAAGAAAATTATCGATGTGGAGCCCAACACCACCATTTTCACCATGAAGATTTAGAAGGAGGAACCTGAAGATCCACAGGAGGAGGAGTGCCTCTTCCACTCCCAGATGTGGGTAAAGGGTTCCTCACTACAGTTCATTGTCGAGTGGGAGGAAAACGAATCTCAGTTCAGCAGTAGTCGTGAAGTGGCTGGGCTCACTAACCACAACACACCCAAAACCGTACACCATCCAGTGGCTTCACCAAGGAAGGGATCTTCACGTGAGATAGCAGTGCCCCCTTCCATACAACATCAAGCCCTTCACGAATGAGGTATTATGTGACGTTTCTCCCCTTTATGTTTGTGATGTATTATTAGGCCTACAATACTTATGGAAGTGACATGATGTGTATGAGTCAAGGCTTTGTGTTGTTATTATTACCTTTGGAAATAAGTTGGAGAGGATACCAGAGGTAGCATCTCCTACCTCCATCTCTTTGGTCACTACTACAAAATCTAGTAAGTGCATTTCCAAAACCGAAAAATTTGTTTTCTAGATAATACACCCTTAGGGAAAGAATAAGATTATGGCCACGACCTCTAGACATGGCTCCTTCACACGACAACAATAGATGGAAAAGGTCATGGATTATTATGAGGACATATTTGCCTCCCCCATAGGGGTGCCTATGCACTTTCAGGTCAAGCACTCCATCGATCTGACCCTAGATGCATCATTTCCCAATGGACCAATATATTAGCATTCCGTTCTGGAGAACAACAAAATCAAGAGGAAGATTCAGGAGCTGCTTCAGAAAGGTTACATACGATCGAGTTCATCACCTTGTGGGAGCCCAATCGTGTTGGTATAGAAGAAAGATGGGACTTGGAGACTTTGTATTCATTATTGGGCGTTAAACAAGATAATTGTAAGAATAGGTACCCGATCCCATAGATTGATGGCCTTCTAGACCAAATAAAGGGGGAAAAATGTTTTAGCAAGATTGACTTGAAGTCCATATATCACTAGGTACCAATCGAATCCTTTGATGTGTGGAAGACTACCTTCAAAGACAAGGAGGGCCTTTTCGAATGGTTGGTTATGCCTTTCGGGCTGATGAATGCTCCTGAAACCTTCATGAGGCTGATGGATAACATCTTGTGGCCATTCACAAACTCATTTGTAGTGGTATACTTGGATGACATCTTGATCTTTGGTGAGAATTGGGAATAGCACCTCCACCACATCCGACAGGATCTCCAAACCATGCTGCAACACAAGTTGTGTGCCAATTTGGAGAAATGCACTTTCGGCATGACCCAGGTTCAGTATCTGGGATACATTACTGATGAATGGGGGGTGCATGTGGATCCAGCCAAGATCTAAGTCATTTAAGATTGGCTAGCCCCGACCACTCTGAAAGAGTTTCAAATCTTTTTGGGTCTTGCCAATTTCTACTGCAGGTTCATGTTGGGGTTCTCTCATATCACTTGCCCCTTGACTCAAGTCACCAAGGGAGGAGTTAAAGAAAAATTATTTTTGTTTGAATCTCAACATAAGGCATTTGTAGAGTTGAAACATCTCCTTTCCTTTGCACCAGTGCTCACATTATCAAACTTGCAACAACCATGTCAGATTAAGACAGCTACCTCTGACTATGTTATTGGGCAAATCCTTACTCAACAGGGGCATCTAGTAGCATATCATAGTGAGACACTTTCAGAAATAGTTCAAAAGTATCTCACTTATGAAAAAGAGATGTTTTCCATTGTACAAGCCTACTGAAAATGGAAGCATTACATTTTCGGTAAGGAAATGATCATCCACACAAACCACTGACCCCTTTAGTTCATACAGACGCAAGGGAAGTTGCAAAATGATCGCCATTATAAGTGGTCCACATACCAACAAAAACTCCATTTGAATATCAAGTACAAGAAGGGAAACACCAATAATTTTATAGTTTGCCTCATCCGACCACTGATCATGGTGTTAACCACCATGCTCAACTCTTGTGGGCACAAGACTTCTGACTGGACACTTCTCTACAAAAGTGGCCCAGAATTTGGCCACACATACCAAATTCTCTTGGAGGGTCAACAAGTTCCATATTTTCACCTCTAGGATGCTGTGTTATGCCACCTGGGACACCTTTGTGTTCCTTCAAGCGAGCGTGCCAAGATTATTTGGGAAGTGCACTATAGTCGCATCACTGGGCATTTCGGGGTCGAGATAATAGTGGCAGTATTGTAGAAGTATTTTTTTTTGCCGAATCCTCGATATGATGTCAGGAAGTACATTGAATCTTGCACTATCTACGCCATTTCCAAGCCAACCATCACAAAGAAAGACCTCTATACTCCGTTGCCTACCCCTTGTTGACCTTAGGAATCCATCTCCATGGATTACATGTTGGACCTTCCTTCTACTAAGCATGGCAATGACTATGTTTTTGTGTTCATCAACAGATTCTTAAAGAAGGCCATTATGGCAGCCTGTAAGAAGAATATCACAACAGAAGCCACTACTAAACTCGTCTTTGAACGTGTGTAGGTACACTTTGGGATCACAAAGTCTATCATCTTAGATCAAGACAAAACATTCCTCAGTACATTTTGGTTCAGTCTCTAGTCAATGCTGGACATCAAGCTTACTAAGTCCACATCTTTCCATCACCAAACTAATTGCCAGACAAACGTCATCAACAAGATGATCGTACAGATTATGCACATGTACAACTAAAAGCATCCACGCACATGGGGTGAGATCCTACCCTATTTCCAACACAACTATAACCGAGCTCTCCACAACTCGAGTGGTCAAAACCCTTTTCAGGTGTGCTTGGGATTCTATCCACTATGTCTGATTGATGTGGTCATACCATTTGTAGGTACTCGGGAAAATTGGGCTCAAGTCCAGTTCTAAGATGACAAGGAAAAAAATTTCATTGAGCACATCCAACACATCTGCCAGCAGATCCATGCCATCCTGGAGAAATCAAGTTCCAAGTACAAGCAGTGACATGATCAACATCAGGTGCCACACAAGTTTCAGGTGGGCGACAAATTCTCGTTGCATTTGAAGAAGGAACGCCTTACCAGAGCCTATCATAAATGCATAACACTTTGATATGGTCCTTACACCATTAAAAAGGTTGTGGGAGATAATGAATTTGAGATTATCATTTCCCCATTCCTTGGCTTGCACACAGTGTTCAATGTGGACCAACTTCGACCATACTTCCCACCATTACTGGACACATTAGACATTGCAGAACAACTCACACCTACAGAGCTAAATCCAGACTTCATGGAACAAACCACAACTAATTTTATCATGGACATGGATATTAAGAACACCTAACAGCAAAGGATCCAACTATATCGAATTGTCAAAGCAGGCCAACTCCTTCACCAGGTTAAGTGGCTCACCAGGGACCAAGTTCAGCATAAGTTTCGTCATCTCAAGGAGGAACACAACACAATGGGGAACATTACTTCCTAAGGGGGAGGAATGATCTAGGTGGATATTGGTGTCCACATGCCTATTCCACTTGGACTCCCACCATTGTTTCTTTTAGTTTTTTAGTTTCCTTATTTCTAGCCCAATTTAGTATTTTTGGCAGTTTTTCGGGTCCTAAACATCTGGAGCCATTTTGAGGCCATAAATGATGTTTTTTTGGGAAAACTGGGGCCAAAAATTCTTTTATACCAATGTTGTCCATCTGAAAGTTGTAGTTCTTGGATATATGTTTCTAACAAGGTATTGTGCGCATCAAATGAAGATCATATACCAAAGTTATGACCCTGGTAAATTGATGTACAAATATAATCAAATGGGGCCCATAGTATGGTGCTTCATCTCCAAGGGTTAGGTTTCTGGGTGTTTAGGGTTTTCCAATGTTTCACAATAATAAATAGACCTTTAAGACTCATTGTACCACTGTTCAGAGACACGTAGCCGCCACATTTCTTCTTAGAGATGAGCTACCAATGCTCGAGCTAGTCTTATTTCCATTCTGTTTGTAAGCATATTTCAGTATTTGATATTAATGAAATGAAGTGTTATTTCTGCTGCATCTCTTTGTTTATGGTTATATATGTAATTTTTTGTGTTCCTGTTTAAATTCAGATCATGCTGAGGGTTGGAGCCTTCAATGAGCAAGTTGAAGCTTCCTGCCAATAGTAGCTAGTAATTAGATCAGGGGAATGAAGCTACCTTCCAGTAGGAGATGGAGAATGAGTGAGGGTTGTATCCTTCAGCAGGTGGGTGCCTACGTTTTGGCATGAGTCTACACCAGTACAAAAATGTAAGAATTTTTTGATATTAATAAGTTTGAAGACTGAGATGATAATAACAGTGGTTTTCTCCCACATTAGATTTCCACCTTAGATCTTGGTGTTCATGTATGTTGCTTATGTGTGATACTTTATTCTATTCTTATTGCACCTACTTACTACTTATCAAATGCCTGATAAATCTCTTACATTCTAGTTTAAGTTTAATGGATAAAGAATTAGTTGTTTTACAAGTTTATTAAGCATACACTAATTTCTTTTAAAACGATTGCATACATAAGGGAGTTGGGTTCAGTAAAGTTGCGTACATATTTTAGGAAAGGATATTATTATTGTGAGTTTCTAAAATAATTATTCACCCCCCTCTGAGTATTTTTCCCAACCATTTGTATTAGAGCAGGTCCTTCAAAAGAAGCTTGATTGGTTGAAGGAACATCTCCTAAAATGAGCAATCAAGACGGAACGACATGTATCAGACCACCACTATTCAACATAAATAGTTTAATATATTGGAAGAAAAGAACTAGATCCTATCTTCAGTCCCTTGGAGTAGATGTTTGGGAAATTCTAGAAGGAGGTTACCAATATGACGTTTCATTACCCATAGATGCAACAGAAAAGAAAATGTATGAAACCAATGCCAACGTTGTCAATGCGTTATTAGGAAGTGTGACAGAATTAGAATTTGTCAAAGTTATCCAGTTAAAAACAACAAAATAAATATGGGATAGGATCATTCAAATCTATGAAGGCGATACTAAGGTAAAAATGCTAAACTCCAAACTCTCATAACTCAATATGAAACCCTTAGGATGCATAATGATGAAAGTATTGCTAGTTTATTTGTATGTATAGATGATATTGTAAATCACATGAAAATCTGGGTGAAGAAATAAATGACACCAATTTAGTAGAGAAAATCTTAAGAGCTCTAACTCCTAAATTTGAGTCAAAAGTAACTGCCATTGAAGAGAAGAAGGATTTGTAGACCCTTACTATTGTTCAACTTCACGGGATCTTGACTACTTTTGAAATGAGGAAAGGAGGTCCCTCAGAAGTCAAACAAGCCACATTGAAAGCATCTGCAAAAGGAAAAGAAAACGAAGAACATAAGGAATCATGATATATATTAGAAGAATATGAGGTGAACTTTGTAAAGAAACTTCAACTGGGTACTGGAAGGTTCAAAGGTAAGTATCCCTTCAAATGTTTTTCTTGTGGTAGAGTTGGTCATTGTGTTTCTAAATGTCCTCATAAGGACAACAATGACAAAGGGGAGGATACTAAAAACGGTAATAGGAGACATTTTGACAATAGAAGAAGTTATTATACTCATGAAGATAGTGATGGCTTGTCAAATAGTGAAGAAGGAGAATCCTATCAACATCTTAAATTACTCATGGTTTTGGAAAAAACTACTAATGAGTCTAATGATAAATTTGTTGATACTTAAGAGGAAAAAGATTTCTTTGAAGAAATTACTCAACTCAAAATTTTCTTGGAAGAAAACAAGGTAACCATAGATACATTGAAGCGTCAACTCATAGAAAAGGAAAATCACAATGAGAAGTTATAATGTGAAGTAGTAAGTCTAAGAAAGGAACTAGAGAAAATAAAAAATTTGAATCTTAGATTTTCTAAAGGATTTGAAACCTTAGATGAAATTATCAAGGTACAACGCTCACCTCTTATGAAGATAGGTCTTGGATACACTGGAGAAAGATCTCAAACATAAAAGTCTTCAGCCACCACCAGAAGCTATCTAAATGCAGCAAAAACCAGTGAGCAAAGCTTCAGTGCTCAGCAAAAGAATAAAGGCATTCCAAAGGTAAATCATGTTCACTCTAATACAAGGATGAACAAAAATAGAAGCACCAGTCAAAAGGTAAACAACACCAAAAGATTATATGATCACAAAAATTTCTTCTTTAATGGACAATGTTTCTCATGTCATAATTTTGGTGATAAGGCTACTCAATGTGTTGAATACAAAACCACCATGATTAGAGAAGAAAGAAAAGAAAGGAATGAGTCAGGAGTCAAGAAGAACACTTATAATAACTTCTCACTTCTTAAATATTAAATTGAATGATCATTTTGAAATAACTTTGGTCATGAAGAATATGAATGCAAGAGAAAATTAGAGCCAACATCTCAAAAAGAGAAAATATCAACAAATTCTAAGGTATCGAAAAGAATGAGTTATATTCTGAAAGTTGTGGAATAACATTGTTTGCTGAAGGACAACCAATGTTACATTGATAGCAGATGCTAAAAACACATGACAGGTGATAAATATAAACTTATTTCATACAATGCTTTAGAGAAAGAAAAGAATGTCACTTTTGGAAACGACTCACCTATTGTCATTAAGGATAAAGGCTCTAGTTTTCTAAAAGAAAAGGTTAAAGATGGTAACATTATGTATGTTGATGGATTAAAACATAACTTGTTGAGTGTTAGCCAAATGCGTGACCAACAAAATAAGGTGGTATTTCGATCAAAAGAATGTGTGGTTCATGAACTTGACACATGAAAGACCATAATGAAAGGAACAAGAACCCCAAACAATCGGTATATATTGAAATGTGGCTAAGAACAATTTTACCTAGGTAAGGCAGAGGAAAACTAGTTATGGCACAAAAGGTTGCAACATCTAATCTTCTCTCAAATAAGCAAATCAAGTAGGCTTAAAGTTGTTCGTGATCTACCCAACATCACCCTACCAGAAAGTACGATATGTAAGTCATGTCAATTCAGTAAGCAAACCAAATTTCAATTCAATGCCAAAGAACGATCATCAAGTAAGTCTCTTGAACTTATACATATTGATTTGTGTGGACCAGTAAGGAAAAATTCACCTTGTGGTGAACAATACTATATCATATTCATTGATGACTTTTCTAGAATGTGCTCGAATGGTTTATTGAAACACAAAGATGAAGCATTTGATAAATTTAAAGTCTTCAAAGAATTAGTTGAAAATGAATTAGTTCTAAAAATAAAATGTATCAAATCTGTCGGGGAGGAGAATACATATCAGATGAATTATTTCATTTATATGAACAACATGGCATAAAAGGACATTTTTATGTAGTTGAAACTCCTCAACAAAATGATGTGGCAAAAATAATGAATAAAATTGTTCAACAAATGGCTCATGCTATACTTGATGAGTCTGGAACTCCTGACACCTTCTGGGGTGAAGTTGCACATATCGTAGTAAATATTCTCAATAAGGCTCATGTTCGTGTGAATATTTATAAAAATTTGTATGAACTTTGCTGTGGTGAAACTCACGCCGTAAATAATTTTAGAGTTTTTGGAATAAAATGTTTCATAAAAAATAATGATGAAATAATTTGTAAGTTTAAAGCGAGATAAGATGAAGGAATACTTCTTGGTTACTCATATAGAAGCAAAGGATAAAATTGTTAAAATAAGTGACTTTGGAAAATTGTTGAATGCATTGATGTTCTGATTGATGAAGCATGCACATATCCCAAAAAGGTAACATCAGCAAAGGATGATGATGATGATGAATGCTTTCCCACATAAAATTGCAATGATATAAAAGAAGAAACTAATGAAGAAACAGAAGAAGACAAAGAAAAAAAAGGAAAGGCTCCATCCAGGTATGTTCAAAAGAATCATCCAAAAACTAAAATTATAGGAGAAAAGGAATCTAGGGTGCAAACAAGAAGAACCCTTGTAGGATCTCCTAGTTATCTAGCTTTATTATCCACCATTGAACCACAAAATGTAAATCAAGCTAGTAATGATGAATGTTTGGTTAAGGCCATTATTGAAGAACTTGATCAAATTGAAAAGAATGATACTTGGGAATTGGTTCCAATGCCTCATGATAAAAATGTTATTGGGACAAAATTGATATTCAACAATAACTTGAATGAAAATGGAGAGGTCATTAGGAACAAAGCTAGACTTGTTTGTAAAGGTTATGCTCAACAAGAAGGAACAAAATTTCGAAAAACATTTGCACCAGTAGCCAGAATTGAAGCCATAAGCATGTTTCTTGCATTTTCAAGTTTTTGACATTTCAAAGTTTATCAAATGGATGTAAAATTTTCTTTCCTTAATGGAGATGTAAACGAAGAAGTATATATTGAACAACTAGAAAGATTAATTCTGGAGGATGATGAAAACCCTGTATGCAAACTCAAAAAGTCTTTATATGGGCTAAAACAAGCCTTGGGGGCATGGTATTATTGTCTTGAAAAATATCTTCAACATCAAGGTTCCACAAAAGGGTCCATAGACAACAACTTGTAAATAAAAATTCAAGATGATAAACTACTAATTATTGTTGTTTATGTTGATGATATCATATTTGGCAGTAATAAAGAATCTACGAGTCAAAACTTTTCTTTTGTTATCCAACGAGAATTTGAAATGTATTTTCTTGGGGAACTAACCTATTTTATTGGTCTACAAGTGCAACAAGTAAAATATGGCATCTTTCTCTCACAAACAAAATATGTCAAGTAGATTATGAAGAAGTATGGGATGGAAGATTGAAAACCTGTATGTATTCCCATGATGACAGGATGTAGCCTCCCTTCTAATGATGATTCTCTTGTAGTAAACCAACTAGAGTACAAGTCTATGATTGTAAGTATCCTTTATCTAAAAGGTACCAAACCAGATATCATGCATGCAGTTGGGATTTTTGGATGTTTCCAAGCAAATCCAAAGGAATCACATCTTCAGGAAGTAAAGAGAATATTCAAATATCTCCAAGGAACCCAAGACTTTGGTTTATGGAATCGTAAAGATGCAGATCTTACCCTTCATGCATACACCTATGTGGATTGGGATGGAAATGTTGATGACTAGAAAAGCACTAGTGGAGGTGAATTTTACATGGGGCCCCGATTGGTATCTTGGTTCAACAAGAAATAAAGTTCCATTGCCTTATCTATAGTGGAAGAAGAATATGTGGCTGCTACATCTTGTTGCACACAACTTCTCTGGATGATGAAAACATTACAAGATATACAAATCAAATGTTCTACACCCATCTCCATCCTATCTGATAATACAAGTGCTATTAGCATTTTGAAAAATCCTATTATGCACTCCAAGACCAAGCATATTCCAATTAAGTATCACTTTCTACGAGAACAGGTGCTTGAGGAAAAAGTTAAATTGGAGTATGTTACCTCCAGAGAACAAGTTATTGATATATTTAATAAACCCCTTCCCAGAAAATCATTTGAATACCTTAGATAGAAAGTAGGAGTTGACTCTACCTCATTTTTATGTTAATCTAGTATGCTCAGTCTACAAGTGAAAATTCAAAAGGTTTCTTTCTATACGTGGGTTTCATGAAGTATAATCATGTATACACGTGAGTTTATTTGTAGACAATCGCTTGTGTTTTTATTTGATAGAAAAGCACTGGGAGAGACTCAAGACCAACCTCTGACATGTGACTGATAGCTATGATTTGATTTTACTTGGTCTGGTGTTGATGTGTACAGTTTGCTGATATGGTATTGAGTTTTTTTTTTTCTCATTGATATTTATCTGATTGATGAATATGATTTGATGAATGAGTTTTTGAAAATGAACCTATAGCATAGTTTTAGGGGGGGCATTAGCCTTGTAGAATACAATGCATTTGTTAGCAATATGGTTGTTGAATGATGCTACTATTAAGATATTTTCGTTTCAGTTATTAATGTCATATCTGTCATTTGATGTAAAGGTCGTGTGGATACATATGATGTAATAATTTTCATATTCAGTCATGTATGGACTTTTGAGGTCATGTCAAATGTGCAATCCAACTTGGTTGTGTGGTAGTGTAAAAAATGTAATCCCATGTGGTTGCGTGTTTGAGTCAAGTATGTAACCCCACATTATTGGGTGATTGATGTAAGTGTGAGTCCTTGGGGATAGGAAGGTCATACTCAATTGAGTTATAGAGTCATATTCTTGATTTGAAAATCTTTCTGAAGTTTCAACATGTGCTTAGGGAGAGCATGGAAAGTATACTACAAATTAGATCCAAAGGAGGAGCTTTAGTGTGCCCTTTTCCTTTGATGTCAAAGGGGGAGAGTTTCTTGGTGTTTTAACAATGATTATTTGATGTATCTAATAGGTTTCTATAGGTCGAGGTGATCAACACCAACATGGTTGCAATCAATTCCAAAGGGGGAGATTTTTGGCATTATGATGCATGTGTTGTCCTTGATGACAACTCACTTGTAACAGAACAAGTATATGGTAACTAGATGAATCCACAAATAAATTTGTAGGTGACAAAGTGATGATACAAAATAATAGAACGATGGAACAAAGTTTTGACAGATCAAATTAGAAGTTTGATAAAGGTGAATATTTGAAGATCTATATGCAGGTTGGTCAAGGCCAAATAGCATATACATGTAGGTACAAAGAAGAAAATTCATGTACATGATGGCGCACTAATTTAATAATACCAAGGGTCCTTGTCATGATATTAGCCCACATTATTGAGCGCAATAATGGTTACTTGATCCTGTCCAAGTTTACCATCGACACTAATGTAGTTTTGACTCATGGTATTGGCTAAGGTTCTAACTATATAAGGAGGTGAAGATCAAAGTGCTAAGTGTGCATGTGAAAGGGTTTTTGATTAATACTTCAATCTGAAGTATATTTGGATTGTAAGGGCCATAGTTGAAACATATATCTGAAATAATTATGCACTGATGAATAAAATGATGGATCAGGATCATGAGACCTAAAATGACTTTCCATTGTATGATATTCTCATGGATTGACTAGATCTAAGTATTGATGCATGTTTTTATCTATGAGTATTATAATTTGGGTCTTTATGAGGTTCTAAAGAGTTGCATAATTTTAGGTCAAAATTTGTAGATCTATACGTAGGTTTGTCTTGGTTGAGTCGTGTATACATGCGGGTTCATTTATTCAAAGTTGCATATATAAAGGAAGTGGTTTTGTTCATAAATGCCTGATCAGCTTGATCTATGTTGTTGTATCTCTATTGTCTATTAATGATGTCCTCATGTTGATCTGGGTTGAGTGATAATGTCCAAAATAGAACTAATTGAATCATGAAGTTGAATTTGGTTACGTGTTGATTGGTTGAAAATATTATTGATGTTACTAAGTATATGAGGGTTCTATAAGCTAACCAAATATTCTAGAATAACTTTGGTAAACTCTATGTTTGTTTTAGAATTACAAGTTTTTAGCATATTGAGATATGTACGTTGGTTTCTCTATACAAAAGCGCATATACATGCAGGTTACCTTAAGTGAAGTAGCATATACATGTTGGCATATGAATGGTCAGTGTTGTAGTTGCTTTCGTGTGTTGATATAGTATTCTGAGTTCAGTTCTATGTTCTGGTTACAGTGATCTCACTCTTATGTTTGAATTAAGTTGGTGTTTGCTTCAGTTGATCTACAAGTTGTGATTTATTAAAGCAGGTGGATTCAGTGTGAAAAATTATGAAACATGGTCCACGAATGTTGCTAAGGGTTGGAGCCTTTAGTGAGGAAGTCGAAGCTTCCTGCTAGTAGTAGTTGGTAATCAGATAAGGGGGTTGGATCTCCCTTCCAGTACGATATGGAGAATGAGTGAAGGTTGTAGCCTTTAGCAGGTGGGTGCCTGCGTACTAGCATGATTTTGCACCAGTACAAGAATGTTATACTTTTTTGATATTAATAAGTTTGAAGATTTGAGACGACAACAATGGTGGTTTTCTTCCACATTGGGTTTCCACCTTAAATCCTAGTGTTTATGTGTGTTTCTTATGTGTGATACTTTATTTTTTTCTTAATGTGCCTTATTACTTCTTATCAAATGCCCTATAAATATCTTACATTCTAGTTTAAGTTTAACAGATAAAGAATTAACTGTTATACAAGTTTACTAAACATACATTAGGTTCTTTTACAACATTCGTGTACATAAGCGAGTTGGGTTCAGTAAAGTCACATACATATTTCATAAAAGAAAATTATTATTGTGAGTTTTTAAAATACTAATTCACCCCCTTGTCAATATTTTTCCCTATAGAAGGAACTAATATTAAACTCTAGGATTGATATTATAAACTCTACGATTAATATTGAACACTAGCAATATAAGCCCTAAGATTAATTTTATAAACCAAAGGGATTATAAACATTATGATAGTGATTGTTAGATTGATTAATATTATAAACTCAAGTATTAATATTAAACTATAATATTAATATTATAAACCCTAAAATTAATGGGTTGTGACAATGATTGTCACATTGCTTGTTGCATTGTGACAATGCTTATCACATTGTGATCAAAATATTAGGGTTTATAATGTTAAGGTTTAAAATATTTGGTTTTATACTAGAGTTTAATATTATGACATTGGAATGATATAGAAATTTATCCAATGTAATATAACAATGTGATAATCATTATCAGATTGATTGTCACATTGTGGAAATGCTTGTTATAATGCAACATTACATAGATTTCTCTACCATTGCAATATGACAATATTAAACCCTAGTATTAAATCAAATATTATAAAACCTAACATTATGAAACCGAACATCATAAACCCTAAGATTAATATTATAAACCTTAGGATAAATATTATGAACCCTAGAACAAATATTATAAATGTTATGATTAATACTATAAACCTTGTATTAATACTATACATCATAAGATTATAAAACCTAATATCAAATGATAATATTAAACCAAATATTATAGACCCTAATATTAAAAAACCAATATTTCAAACCTTAATACTAAACAACAATAATTATAAACCCAATATCAAAAACCTCAATATTTTGAAGCCAATATAAAAGACTAATATTAAAAAAAAAAATTATTATTAAACCCCTAATATTATAAAACCTAAAATTATAAACTATAATATTAATATAAAAAACACTCACTTTAATAATTATTAACACATCAAAATTAAAATTAAACACCAAGATTAATATTAAACCCTAATATTAACGTTGTAAAATCTAACATTATAAACTCTAAGATTAATATATTAATCCTTAAGATTTTAAACAGTAAGATAATATTATAATTCCTAGGATTATTTTTAGAAACCCTACGATAAATATTATAAACACTAGGACTAATATTATAAATTCTAAGAATAAAATTATAAAACTTTGCATTAATATTATACATCCTAAGATTATAAAACCCAATAAGAAACCCTAATATTAAACGCAATATTATAAACACAATATAAAACCCAAATATTATAAACTCAATATTAAACATAATATTATAAACCACAATATTAAAAACTCAATATTAGAAACCATAGTATTATAAAACTTAATACTAAACCCTAATTTTATAATGTCACATTGTGAAGTTGATGAAATTGAAATGTAATATAACATTGTGAAAATCATTATTAGAATGATTGTCACATTGTGATAATGTTTGCTGTAATGCAACATTGGATAGATTTCTATGCCATTCCAATGTCACAATATTAAACCAAATATTAAAAACTCAATATTAAAAAACCTAATATTAAATCCTATTTTTTCAATGTTTCATTGCAACGTTGAGTAAATTGCAATGTAATATAACATTATGACAATTATTATCAAATTGAATGTCACATTGAGACAATGTTTGTCTCAATGTGACACTAGATAGATTTATGTACTATTCTAATGTCACAATATTAAACACTAATATTAAAGAAAATATTATAAACCATAGTGTTATAAATTTTTTTATTATAGAACCTAATATTAATATAGTAACATCTAAGATTAATATTAAACTCTAGGATTGATATTCAAATGTAAGATTAACATTATAAACCCTAGCATTATAATTTGTTGGATTAATATTATAGACCCTAGGATTAATATTCTAAATCTTAATATTCTAAACCTGATATTATAAACCCAACATTAAACCCTAATATTATGAACCTAATATTAAACCAAATATTAAACCCTAATATTAAACCTAATATTAAAAATCCAATATTAAAAACCCTAATATTGCAATATGACATTGATTAAATTGCAATGTAATGCAACAGTGCATCAATTATTGTTAGATTAATTATCAGACTCTGAAAATGTTTGTTGCAATGTGATGCTAGGTAGAGTTTTGTACCATTCTAACTTTAGAGTATTAAACCTTAATACTAAACCAAGTATTATAAACCCAATACTGTAAACCCTCATTAATATAGTAAAACCTAATATTAATATCAAACCATAAGTTTAATATTATAAACCCTATTTGAAGCCCTCATAATAATATTAAATTGTAGGTTTGATATTAAAACCTAAGGTTAACATTGTAAACCCTAGTGTTATAAAATGATGGATTAATATTATAAACCCTAATATTATAAACCCAACTTTAAAGCCTAATATTATAAACACTTAGAATAAAAACACTTATATTAAATCTAAATTTTGCAATGTCACAATGTAATGTTGAATAAATTGCAATGAATGTAACATTCTAATAATAATTCTTAGATTGAACTAACATTATAAACTCAACATTAAACCCTAGTATAATAAACCAAATATTAAACCCCTAATATTAAAGAAAATATTAAAATCCCAATATTAGAAACCCTAATATTATAAAGTGTAGTATTAAATCCTAATTTTATAATGTTGCATTGCGACATTGATTAAATTACAATGTAATGTAACATTCTGACAATCATTATTAGATTGATCATCACACTTCGAAAATTTTTGTCGCAATGCAATGCTGGATAGATTTTTGTACCATTCCAATGTCACAATATTAAACCCTAATATTAAACCAAATACTGTAAACCCTAATATTATAAAAACCAATATTATAAACCATAGTATTAATATATTAAATCCTAAGATTAGTATTAAGACCTACGTTTAATATTATACACCTTATTTGACACCCTTAGATTAATATTAAACTGTATGATTGATATTAAAACCTAATATTAACATTGTAAACTCTAGCATTAGAAACAATTGGATTAATATTATAAACCCTAGGATTAATATTATAAACACAAGGATAAATATTATAAACTTTAGGATTATAAAACCAATATTATAAAGCCTAACATTAAACTCCTATTTCGTAATGACACAGTGTGACATTCAATAAATCACAATGTAACAATATTAAAAATTAATTTTATAATATTGCATTGCGACATTGATTAAATAGCAATGTAATGTACATTTTGACAATATTTGTTGCAACACGACGCTAGATATGCTTTTGTACCATTCCAACGTCATAATACTAAACCCTCATATTAAACCAAAAATTATGAGCTTGATATTATAAATCCTAATATTAATATTTTAAACCCTAAGATTTATATTAAACCCTAAATTTAATATTATAAACCCTATTATAAACCATAAGATTGATATTATAAACTCTAATACTAAACCCCAATTTGCAATCTCATAATGCAGCGTTGAATAAATTGCAATGTAATATAACATTGTTACGATAATTCTTAGATTGATTATCGCACTGAGGTAATGTTTGACATAATGTGATCTTGGATAGATTTATGTATCCTTCAAACATCAATATTAAACCAAGTATTATAAACCCTAATGTTATAAAACCAAATATTATGAACCCTAAGATTATAAATCCTAAGATTACTATATTAATCCCTTAGGATTTTAAACACTAAGATTAATATTATAAATCCAATGGTAAATGTTATAAACCTTAGGATTATAAAAACAATATCATAAATCCTAATATTACACTCCTATTGATAAGCCCCAGTATTACAGCAAGGGTGTTGTAACTTCCAAGGCTACGAGCTTTAGTTATCAACGTGGGGTTTGTAAAAACTTAAGAGGTGATCGTGCTATATGCACAATAGGTTAAGCTCTACTCATGCCACCTTCAAGTAATGCATGAGACCAAGGCATACAAACACCACTTTCTCAACTGAACCTAGATTGGAAAGGAAATAAATTGCATCAAAGGAAATTCCTATTCTAATTGCAGAGATGGAAATATTATTCTTTTTTTGCAAATGAATGGAAATGTTGCTTAATAAAAAGTAAATGCTAACCCTACTTTGCACGAATGTAAAAGATATACTACTTGCACAAATGTAAACACTATTCTACTTGCATAATGTAAATTCTATGCTACTTGCAAGAATCTAAACACTAATCTAATTGCAATATGTAAAGGTTCTATTGAAAAAGAAACCTAACCTATGTAATGGAAATAAAAATGCTTGCAATTGAAACAATAAAAGAAGCGTGAATCCAAGAGAAATAGTCCTTTTCTACCTTAAATAAATAAATGAGCATTAATTCAACCTTTAATCATTTGATTCAATGAGATTAACTTTAGTGATAAATTCATTAGGCATTTCATTAGTCATTTCATGAGGCATTCAAGAAATCATCATTGTATATTTAAATTGATAAATATGTCCACTAACCCTAATTGTATAAATGTGTTGTAGTGAAGGAAGGGAAAGTCATAAATGGTCTTGGTCTCCCTAATTGATGGTTTTAGAACCTAGGGACATTATTCAAATCCAAGAGGAAAAAATCAAGTTTTTGGGGAAAATCTAGCCAAGTTTACATGATGGTACAAGATTGCCCTAATTTGCCATAGGATTGGATATATGATCATTTTGAGGGTGGAAAAGGTGAGATAAAGGTGGGAAATGGTATATGAAGGCATATGAAGGTTTTACGAGGATGTTTCCAAGCTGAGTACCTCTTAGAGGCCGATATTGCACAAAACAAAATCCACACAATATCCTTCAATGACCCATAAATGTACTTTTGATGGAAACATTTTGAGGGCATTGTGAGGTGAGGATAAAGAGGTTTATGACAATAAGAGGAGTGTGGTATGAACATTCCAACCCTACAAGGAAATAGTAATTCTTTCACAGTAGAAAAATAATCCTTTTGCAACTTGAAAAGAATACCAAATTAATAACCAAATTGCAACAAAATTAAACTAAATAAGAAAGGATGATTTAAATTTAGTTGCAATCTCTCTATTGCATCAAAAGAAAATATTGCTTGCAACATGCATATGAACTATATCCATCAAATATTAAATATCATTGTTATTTAATCACTAGATATGTAGATCACAAAGTCTTTAAAGGGGCACTAATCTATCATCCAATAGTTCCAAACGATAGTAACCATATGTTTATGGATTGCTGATATATATTACTCAACCACATTTCCAAAAATAGAGGTGGTAGATAGACCTCCACAAACAAAATTTATAAGAAAAAATCTACTAAGAAAAGAAATCGATGCTACTATGAAAGGAAATGCATGGATAAAATACACAAAGAGAGACTAGAGCCTCTGGGTTGGTCCCTAACCCAAGGGGACTGAACCCTATGAAACAAACTCAGATGGAAGATAACAATTGGTTTTTCAATGACATAAAATTGAGTTCAAGTAGATTGTGTAAAAAAATGGAAATGACAATCTTAATATCTTAGCTTTTAGTAGCTCCTATCTGCTCCAAAAGTTTGAATCCTATTGAGCCCTTAGGGTTTCCTACTTATACAAAAATGGATGAGGGCTATACTCCTTGGAAAGAGGGTTTATTCACTCAAAATATCTAAAAAATTGGATCTAGTTCCCTTATATCCTTGCAATTCCTTGAGTGCATTGGTTGTTAGCAATTTTTAGAGCCTTAGGTGAGTGATTTTAGGGAGAAAGTCGAGTTGTACGTGATTAAATGCAGGGGACAAGCCTCTTACATATTCTCCAGTTTCTTCTAATGTATCTTTGAATAGTAAATGCACTCAAATGCATTATTTTCCTGAACATTAATCACATTAGGCCACAAAATATGAAAAACATCCTTTAGTCTCCATATTAAGCACATTATAGTAAAAAATATGTTAATAAATGTGAGGAAAGAGGAAATTGTAGCTTGGAGGATTGAAAAATGGGAATTATGATGTACCTATTAGTTATGTCCATCATCATCCCCTATTAATGGTGTTTCTCACCCTATGAGAAACTTACTCACTGATCTATAGCTCGTGCATGGCCCTGGTTGCCTCTCTGACATCCCAAGGCACTTCAAATGTGCCCTCTTGTGGATAAACACCTACATTTTCCTCTAATGTTTCTAACTCCCTTTATTCTATTTCTTGATCTCTTCTTTTTTATAAGCCTAAAAACAAGTGAAGTTTGAGCTTCAACCCTATCCAATTGATCTTCAATCTCTAAACAATTTCCTTTTTGAGTGGAGTTTTTCTGTGGAATTCCTCAACCTCTCATGGGAGTGGTACTCATTGATTTTTATATTGTGTGGCAGAACATTCCATCTCCTTTGGTAGGCTCGCAAAATCTTAGTCCTTAACAACCTAAAAATATCTTCAAAATGGAGGATGGATTACTCTTATTTTTCTAGTTAGCAAGGGGCTAATTAAGTGTATCCATAGATGATTCTATGATTTCTTATGATATGCTTGGTACTTGATAATTATTTTATGATATAGAAAGGCTCATTTTCTTCCTTGGCCACAAATTTCTTCACTTCCTCAGCCCTTGCTTCCTCATGGATAAGACAAGAGGATAGGGCCATTAGTTGTGCATCTCCTAACCTTGAATTTGGGTCCTGGAAATTAATGTTTGTGAGGATCATATTGTGTATATAGAATTAAGCTATTTTTTCCCTATCTTCAATGCTGACCTACCAGAAAAAAAACACTAAACCTTTTATTTTCCTAAAATGGAAAAGAGCCATACTATGCTAAGGTTTTGACTTGAAATTGCAACCATTGTTCTTTGAGGAATATTTCATATGATTTGGATGGTTGTATGAAATGTATGGCCTCGATGACCAAGCTTTCCATGGTGAAAAGTTGTCCTTCTTTCTCTCGCAATTTGTCTCTTAACCTACGGTTTTCCAATTGCAGCTGCTCACTCATGATTGAATATTTTAATATCAAGTAAACCATTTGTTCAACCATCTTCTTCATATTTTCTTCCATGATGCCCACATCCTCAAATTTATTTGATTTAATAATCTTCATCCACCAATATGTTCATCTTCTCTTATTTTCTAGCTAAAATAGGATAGGGATTGCAAATGTTTTAGGTATGACTCATCCCTCTTCATAAAACAAATAGTAGGACCTAATATTATGATGGGGATCAGGCTATTGGAGTTCTTTTGGTCCTTGTCCCTCCTATTAAGGTGTTTTTGTTCTTTCCTATAGCAGTGTCTCCCTATCCTATAGAAAATTTTCCCTTTCATGTAGCACTCTTGTTTCTTCCTATAGTTGGGCAGTTTCTGCTAGTAGTTGCTTTTTCTTAGCTTCCCTATTTTTTGTACTTATTTGGGATGTTTGAGGTTGCTTTCCTTTGGCCTTGATGGAGGTAAATTCTTCAATTTTCCCCTTTCTTCATCCCAACTCTCCTTCTCAATGGTTGATAGATTCTTCAATTGTGATTGGCGAAGGAGGTTGAGGCCTTCCTTGTTTAATCTTATACTCCTTCTTATTTTGAAATATAAGGGGCCTTGCTTGGGCTTCTTCATTTTGATTTTGATAGAGCTGCTAAGTGCTTCCAGTGTGGCATGCACTTCTAGTTCAGTGTTTCCCTCTGGGCAACTTACTTGTTGCTCTTGTTCTCTCTTCTTTCAAGGCATATAAGGTTCCCCAAGGGTCTCTTTTTATTCCTCTGGTATCCATTCCTCTTCCTCCTTATCTTATCCAGCTTCTTATCCAACTTATTCTTTCTTCTCTTCAACTTATTATCCCATTTCCACTTCTTCTTTAGCAACACAATATTTGGTGGTCTCTTCATGTTATAGTATAGGTTTGGATTGAATCTCAATGAAGGCCTACATGTCCATGTCCACAAAATTTTTCCATAGCACAAGGTTCTTGAGGTGACTCAAGGTATTCATCAAAATAATCCTTATGAGTCCATGGTCAACAATCTACTCGTTCTTTCCCTCTCTCACCCTCTAGCTCATTTATATCATAAAATGAAGGAGAAAGTGGGGAGTACTAACCCTTCTCAGGATATGTAGTTATCTCTAGAACCTCAACTCATAGAGTAGCCTAAAATGATAGGCATACACAATATTTAGCCTCCCTACACAGGGTATGTATTTCAAGATGTGATAAGACACTTCATCCCATGAGTAAGGGGCGCTCTCCCTTCTAACTCCATTCTTATGTTCATCTAGCTTCTCTTTAGGGAGGTAAACTATTTTTAGCTTTGGATTATGTTCTATTCTCCTTGCCCTGCCTAGCTCCTAGAGGTGTTGTGGTCGCTCTTCTGATTTATTTTTTCATTCAAATGGAGGGAAAGTCCTCTTGTAACAATGACGATACTATATTCCCCCCAAGAGTGAAAAGTCATGCCATATTCATGGGTTATTTCATCATCATACTCCTTGAGCTTCTCAAATAACCTCATCCAGCAGTTTATGAAGATATCTCTGAAAGGAGAATGTTTCTGGATTCATTTTGAGTTTGTGGGATCCCTTCTATTGAATCTCGCTCCCATGTTTTCTATTGTTGCTTCTTCATGTTTTTTTCAAAGAGACTTCTATAAATTGTCTATTTTTTATTAGCCTAGCATTTCAAGAGAGGTGATAGGGATGGTGTCCTTATTGTGACTAGAGGGAGGATGATTACATGCCAAATTCAAAGAAAATTAATTTTGCTGCTACCTTGCTTTCTTCACATGGAAAAAAACATTTTTGGAAAGAGTTGCAATTTTAAGGGTTTGGTACAGGATGTATTCATAGGTATAAATCAACCAAATTATCAGACTCTTCATGGATGGGAGGTCAGGAAAATGCACAACTTATCTTTCCCTATAAGACTCCTTCATGGTTGTGGGGGTTTGGAGGAATATTCGCACCAATTTGAATCCTTTTCCACCTCTCAGGTCAATACTATAGCAATAGTCTGCAATCATGTAACAACTGTCTATAATATTGTAGAAATTGTTTTTGATCTTGAAGTGCTTGTTTTTCAATCCTATAGCAGCCTCGCGGACCCCTATTCATAGCTATCTTGACTCTCGATGTCTAAGTGAGCCTCTCTTATCATTTTATAAAATAAATTTTTGGTACAAATGAGATATGGTCTCTTCCTTTTATTACTCTTGTGGTAGTAGTTGTGTGAATTGGCCCCCACCTGCCACCTACATATTCTTCTTATATACCCATTGGCCCACTCCGGATAGTTATCATACTCCTTTTTTTGTTGTTTTCTATGTTACATGAGGGAGTGAGTTAGTTGCACTTAACTATTCGAGGGTGGTTTAGACTATTAGACACCTCTAGCCTACAAAAACCTTGTTCCTCACACATTTAAAACATTTTCAAACAAACATGCATTAAGGGAAGAGGTGAGGATTGCCATAGCTATGCCTACCTGGTGGTATCTGACTACTTTGATGCTTGCATGATGCTTCAAGATTGTGGTTTATTTATTGGTATTTGCAGGTGCCATATTCCATGTTAGTTTCTTCATTATTTGGCTCTACCTTTGACAAAAAAATATATATATATATATTTTTGTAGATATTTGCTGATAGGTGTTTGACTAAGCGAAGTTTGTTAATGTAGGTTCTTGTATTGGTGGACATATTTGTTGTTTTTCCAAAATAACAATGACCCTGTAGTAGCTCCTCAAGATTTGTGTGGCTACCCACTACCACAAATATGGCCCTTCAATGATTCAGGATGGATAAATTTTCATTTTGGTGCTCCCAAGTGTTTTCAACTGTGGTCTTCTAGGGTTTGTGTAGGCTGTTCCAATATTGCATTTCTTCTTGTATTAGCCACATAGACCCCTCCATGATCACAATAGCCTTCATGCAATTCATTCAAAATATCTGATAATTCATGATGATCTCATGGATAAGGATCAATAACTTTGGTGGTCATGAAAACAGTGGAAGAAGGGGTGAAAATGGGTTTTTTCATGAACATATATGGAGTTTTTAATGGAGAAATGGCCAAATGGTGTGGAGGATGGATGCTAGTGGTGTGGTGGAATTCTATTTTCATTCCCCCATGGAAAACATAAAATTTGAATGCTTTCTCTATGTCGATCAAAATCCTGTAGTAATTTTGGCCAATCATGTAGCAATTCAAGAAACTCCTGTATCACTTCAAGACTGAGGTAGAATTGAGTGAGATAGGTTTCCTAATGATGGAGGAACTTGGGGATATTGATAGAATGATGAAGGACACGCACATAGCTATCTTGGTAGGTAGAAAAGTGGAGTGTGGGGGCTACTTACTTTTACTATTGTCCCTGTTGACCATGACTGGAACCTTGCAAAAACATGTTAGGAGAACTAATGTAAGGCTAACCTTGCTTCTCCTTTGTTTTTTGTTTTTCATTTTTCCTTCTTTTTTCCCCTTTTCTCTTTTTATTTATTTGTTTTTTTTTCTTTTTTTTTAGACTTGCATACTACCTCAAAAGAGGTTTTCAACCTACAAGCATTCCCCAAGTGTCTCAACAGAGGTTTTCACCTGGGAATATTTTCATTTATTTATTTTCATTTTATTTTTTGGCTCGTAGGATGTCTCGTAGAGGTTTTCAAACCTAGATTTGGCTCACGTGCCTCATGGAGGTTTTCACCTAGGATCTTTTATTTCTCCTCTTCTTCCTCTTTTTTCCTTTTTTTTTAATTCTTCTTTTGTTGATTAGAGGTTGGATGAATTAGGAGCTATGAGACCCAAAATTACAGTCATCTCCTTACTTATTGAGCTACTAAATTCTTCTATTGAGAAAGGCTTCCTGTACAATTTTAACTAGCAACCATTAAGAAGCATTGGGATTCCTTCCTCATCAATTGTTCTTATTTGGATAGACCCATTATCATAAAAAAATCTACCATATAAAACCGAATAAGCTTTTCATCAATTTTCCTTTGAAATTCTTGAACTTAGAATCATACAACAGGGCCCAATCACCCTCTTGGTAATTACTTTCCTTGATTCTTTTATCATGCAAAATATTCCTCTGCAGTTGCACCACCTCAATGTGCATGAGAGCCCACAATATGAAATCATCCAAATCATTGAGATGGAGAAACCTTTCTTGCTGAGTAGTAGTGATATATAAATCCAACTTTGTTGCCATTATCGAGGTGTTGTATTCAAACTCAATGGATGATAGGGGGCAAATCTACTGGTGGTTTTCCAAGTGGAAATATAAGCACAAGCGGCTTTTATAAGTCGGTTTTCCTAATCTCTTCTGCTACTATTGGCATCTTTAGTCAAAATGTTTGCCAAGTCTCTATTTGTGACCTACACCAACCCATTTTCTTGAGGGTGATATGAAGTGGATTTTATGTGTTTGATATGATGTTGTTCCATGATGCCCTTAATCATATTTGAACTAAATTTAGCTCCTTGATCAATGACCAACTCTCTTGGAAATCCAAACTTGTAGAAGACGTTTTCTCTTAGAAATTATGCCACTTTCTGCTTGGTTGCTACCTTTACTACTTTTGTTTCAACCCATTTTGTTAAGTAATCATTGCACACAATGATGTATCTCTTTTGTCTGGATGGGGATCAATTGGCCCAACGAAATCCATGCTCCATTTCTCAAATGGCTCCAAAGTCACTTGAGGTTGCAGAGGCATTTCATCCTTGGGTGTATGATTTCCCATCCTTTGGCACTCCTCATATCTAGTAGTATATATTTAAGCATCTTAGTGTATAGTAGGCTAGTAGTAGCCAACTTGTAGAACATTAAATGTTGTCCTCTTAACGATAAAATTGCCTCCATAAGGTCCATTATGGGTTTCTGAGAGGATATCAAATAAATACTCCTCCCTCACACATCTTCTAAAGATTTGATCCAGCCCCAATTTGAAGATATTTCCCCCAATCTAGGTGAAAAGGGTGCTTTTTTCTAACAATGTTTCTCTTCTCCTTGGAGGATATATTAAGAGGGAACCTCCGAGCAACCAAGTATTTTTCTATATCAGTAAACCAAGGAGACAACAATGAAATAGAAAAAAGGTGTTCATATAGAATTTGACCATCTATCATTTCCCCATTTCCTACGACAATCTTAGTCTAGAACAAAATATCTGCAACCATATTTTCTTTCCCTGGCTTGTCAATAATGGTTAGGTCAAATTTCCGCAACAATAAAAACCATCTAATGATTATAGCATTGACATCAATTTTATTCACTAAGTATTTAATGGCCATATGATTAGTATGGACAAAGACTTGGTACTTCGTGATATAATGCCTAAACTTATTCAAAGAGTGCACAACAAATCATAGTTATTTTTCAGTAATGGTTTCATTAAGTTCAACTTTGGAGAGATTCTTACTAATGAAATATATGGCATAGAGAAATTGGTCTTCCACTTTTCTGAAAGTTTCTCTTACAACTTTGTATGATGCATCTATGTGGATGTGGAAAGGCAATTCCTAATTGGGACCTGTAAGAATTGATGTAGTGGTCAACTTCTCTTTTAATTATTAAAATTAATCTTGGCATATATATGTTCAACAAAATTCTAAATATTTATCCAAAAATCCAAACGAAAGTGAAGCCAATTTTCTAATGTCGTTAATGAATCTTATGTAATACGCAAAAAGCCCAAGAAAACTTTTGACACCCCTTTTCTTTGAAGGGATAGGGACCCTTTTGACAATGGAAACCTTGTTAGGGTCAAATTGGATCACTTCCTTAGAAAGAAAGTGACCTAGGACAATCCTTGCATTCATGAAAATTTCACATCTTTTAGGACTCAATGAAAGATTCATTTCAATGCATTTATTTAAGACTTTACAAAGATTGGAGAGAGCTTGATGGAAATCATTTCCCTAGGAGGTGAGGTCATCCATGTAGATTTCTAATATGTCATCAACAAGATCAACAAACATACTCAAGACCGCCCTCTGGAAAGTAGGGGGAATTCCACAAACCAAATGTTGAGACTCTATAGGAAAATGACCCTGATGGGCATGTAAAGGTAGTCTTGTCCTAATCCTCAAGGTTGATATAGATTTTACTATATCCACTAAATCCATCCAAGAATGAAAATAAATTCTTCCCTACAAGGCCATTTGGGACTTAATCAATGAAAGGGAAATGGAATTGTTGACTCTTTGTAGCTTTGTTGAGTTCCCTATAGTCAACACATATCCTTAACTTCCCATTTTTATTGGGTACTATGACAAGAGTATACACCCACTCACTATTTGAAATGGGGAAAATGAAACCTGCATCCAACACCTTTTGTAGCTCCTCTTTCACTATATCCTTAATGATCAAAATGGATCCTAGAAAACCCTCTAAGTCTTCAAAGTCTTCTAAACATTCAAGACTATCACAAAAGAAGAGCCTTTTAAAAATTTAGATTACACTATCGGGAGGCCAAAACATAGAAAAAACATTGAAAAACAGAGTATCGATGGCTTAAGACTACTTTGCATGGGAGCCGTCAGATTTGGTCAATCAACGGTCCAGATTCGATTAGCAAATCACAATCGGTGGAGGCTATCAGAGGCTACCACATACATATTGCAATAGTGATTAGCGTGGTCAACAAGGATTGTCGATCAAGCGCGCAGATCAGCAGCCCAAGTTGAATTGAAATATCACAATCGGCGATTACAGAGGAGCAATTACAAACGGCCTGGGGTATGGGCGATATGCAATTGCGCTCAATCGCATCGGAACATTACAATGGGGCGAGGCCAATATAAATATGATTTGCAATAGCCAGACCCAATGCAAATATAGATGGGATTATATATATTTTGAGATCCGAAAAACAGGGTTTTCCTTTGTAAATCGCATTTTTGTTAAATAAACGAAAAACAAAAGAAAATGCGCCGATGTGATGAAACTGGACCTGAAAGGGTTTATGAATGCATTTCATAATATTTGAAGTCTGTCTAAATCCATTTTATGGGGTTTTCTAGTGCTTAATGTATTTTTTTAATACAAAGGAAACAAGCAAGATTTCAAGCAGTTGTAGGTGGTAAGTGGTTTTGGTCGGGCTCCGCCTGAGACCGTACATTGGCTGCCACATGGCCAGGCCCTAGAGCGAAAAAAACACCCTTTTCAGGTGGTTAACATCCGTATGCATGAACCGCCCAAAATGAACCTCAACCATTGGATCAAGACCTCTTAGATCAACGGTGGGGATGTGATAAGTAATTAAAAGGCAGACCCGATAGGAGTATAGGACGGATTTATGGATATTTGAAGTCCGATGAACAATGTTTGGTGAATTTTTCCCATGTTTTGCATTGTTTCTCTTTGTAAACAGAAAATGACCATTTTTGGGATTTCGAAGGCCCAATGACCCATTCTGTTACAGAACAAGTGGCCACCATTCCTGAAGGCGTTTAGCAATGATTGCTAATTCTCAGAAGGGGATTCGAGTGGACAGAGGCCAGGAGCCAGAGAGCCCGAGAAGAATAAATAAAAAGATAGTTCCAATTGGCTTTAAAGCCATAGAAGAGAGAAGACAGAGACAAGCAGTGTTGAGACAAGGAGAAAACAGAGACAGAGAGTCAGTGAGGAGAGTCAGTGTACTCAGAAAGACTTGGGAGATCCAAGTGAAGCCTTTTTGTTTTGTATCTGTTGAGTGAGACTCAAATTGAGCTCACTTTTGTAAAAGATCTGCTTCTGAAGACATAATAGAGAGGTCACCACTAAAGGCTAGACCAGGAGACATAGCCTAGGAGTGTTGGGTGAAATCCTTATTAAACTTGCTGTGTTTATGTGTGTTTGTCTATTATTTTCTTTAACTACTTCATTTTCTATGTATTTCACAATATTATTGATCCATTGCACAAAGTAACATAGGCAAATCCATGCACATGAGTCTTTAATACCTTAATAATTGTCTAAGATCTCATTATCAGATCAAGTGGTCTCAAATGTTTAAGTTTGCTAAGGTTAGACAAGCTTGTGCTAGATTGTTGAATGCTAACTAGGTCAAAGCTCAAATTAGGAGAAGGAGAACTGGTTGAGGCTAACCAAGAAATTGGAAGTGTCTATCCTAGGAGGAAAATGGAAAAAACAAATTCCCTTGGAATCAGACTCTTAGTTCATGGATAGTTTCATGACCATGAAAGCCATGGTGGAGGAAATGTATCGAGAATTTAAGAAGGATGGAGGTGAAAGCACCTCAACACCCGAACAAAGAAAAGGAGAAGAGGAACCTATTCTATTTGCCCACTCAGAAGGCAAAGGGAAAGGGGAAAAGCCTCCTCCATCAACACCTCCTTCTAGCCTTGAAAATAAAAAGAAGAAAACATCTTTGATTAAATTAGATGTAGAATTTTATTTTCCAGTCTATGATAGAGAATTAAAGGCATAAAAGCCAGATAACTGGATTAGATAGATTGATTTGTATTGCAGGATGCAGAACATTGATTTAGAAAGGAGTAAAATTCAGCTGGCTAGCCTTTGCCTTGGAGGAACTACCCTAGTGTGGTGGGAAGGCAGGACCCAAGCTGATTTGAAGAAGCATGGTAAAATTCTTTCTACTTGGAGTGAATTTGTTTCTGCCCTTAAAAAAGAGTTCTACCCACTAGCTTATATGCAGCAAGCGATGATGAGTTGGAAAAATCTTCGCCAATTAAAGGGCCAAAGTGTACAAAGCTATACCTAGGAATTTAGAAAAAGAGCTTTAATTCTAGGCATTTCTCTAGACTCACCTGAAACTTGCTGAAGTATATAGGTGGTCTGCATATCTATTTGAGGTACACCATTCTCATTTTTAACTCCACTAGCATAGATGAGGTATCAATTCAAGCTACACATCTAGACTCTAGAGGCAAGAATGTGAACCCAAAGATTGGGGGATTATCAAAACCCACTGCAAGAAAAAACAAGGAAAAAAAGAAGCTGAGATGGAAAGAGAGGAAGGAAAACGTTGTACAGAAAGACAAACCTTCATGCACTCATTGCAAGAAGGGTGGACACGATGATGAACACTACTAGTCTTTGCATCTAGAGCTAAAACCCAAGAAGTTCGATGGCAAGAACAAGAAGACTGCTGTTGTTATTTAGAAAGATTTGGGGCTAGGCTCAGGTGAGGAAACAACAGTCACAACTACAGGTATACAAGGTAAAAATTCTAAAGCATCTACTAGTAATTCTGCAAAATCTATTGATAATGAAGAAAATGAGAGGAAAAGACATGAGATTTTTCATATTAGAGTTATTTCAAAGCATCAAAATATTGATACTTTATTTGGTAGTGGTTCACAAGTAAACTTGATTTTTGAAGCAATTGTAAGGAAGTTGGGACTACTAACAACACCTCATAAGAAGCCATATCCATTAGGTTGGGTATGTGATAAATCAAAGCTACAAGTGACTAGACAATTTAAACTTAGGTTTTCTATTGGGTCAACATTTGTAGATGACGTTGAGTTAGATATAGTTCCCTTGAATATATGTGGTATTGTTTTAGGAAGTCCTTACTTGTATGGAGGAAAAGCCATTTTCTATAGAACTAAAAATAAGTATCAACTCACAAAAGATGGAATAGAATATATTGTAAGAGCTCATCAACTCAAAAATAATTATACTCTCATAAACTCAGGGCAGATGAAAAGAATTGTAAATTCATGCAAGCAATTTTTACTAATGGTTGTAAAGGAAAAGAACCCTAATAAAGCCAATGTATTTGAATGCTGTGATGCTAAACAGAAAGCTGATTTAGAAAAAGTTATTTCAGAATATGATATCCTATTTCAAGAATCTAAAAGTCTGCCACCCTAAAGGTAAATTGTACATGACATTCATTTGCAGCAAGATGCTCCATTACCTAACATCAGAATGTACGGGTTATCCGCTTTAGAGAATATAGAGATCAAGAAGCAGGTACAGGAGCTGTTCGATAAAGGGTTCATAAGACTAAGCACATCACCATGTGGATCTCCAATCGTGTTGGTGAGAAACAAAGATGGTTCATGGAGGATGTGCATTGATTACAGAGTAGTGAATAAAATAACGATCAAGAACTGTTATCCTCTTCCTCACATAGATGATCTATTAGATCAGTTGAAATAAGCTATTTACTTTTCCAAGTTGGACTTGCGTAGTGGCTACCATCAGGTCAGAGTTGCAGAACAAGATGAATGGAAGGCTTTTTCATGAGAGTTATGAATGATGTACTCCAACCATTTATTGATGATTTTTAATTGCATATTTAGATGACATTCTTGTTTTTAGTAAAACATGGGGAGAAAATTTGATGCATGTAAAGAAAACTCTAGATGTTTTGAAAACAGAAAATCTCTATGTTAAGTTATCAAAATGTCAATTTCGCAAAACATATTTAAATTATTTGGGTCATATTGTAGGGGGTGGTGAATTGAAGATAGATCCCTCTAAGGTTGAAGTCATTGTGAACTGGCCTAAACCCAAATCTACTACAGAATTTAGGAAATTCCTAGGAGAAGCACATTATTGGAGAAAGTTTATTGCTAACTTTTCCTAGATTGTAGCTCCCTTACATGCTTTAACAAGATTGAACAAGGTGTTTCAGTGGGGAGGCAAATAGCAGAAAGCCTTCGACACCTTTAAAGAAAAAATTAGTACAACACCAGTACTAGCATTGCTAGATCTTCAAAGACCATTTTATATTGAAATAGATGCCAATGACTATGCCATGGGAGCAGTGTTGATGCAACATGGTAAACCCATATGCTATCATTTTGAGACATTTAATTCTGCAGTAGTTTATTATATCGCATATGATAAATAATTATATTCATTAGTACAGAGTGTTAAAAAGTGGAAACATTACTTAATTGTCAAAGAAACATTTATACATACTGATCATCAACCACTTCAATATTTGCACTCACAAACTAAATTGTAGAAATCAAGACACTATAAATGGATGGGTTTTCTACAACAGTTTCATCTTGTCATCGGATATAAGAAGGGCATACACAATAAAGTTGTAGATATGCTATCAAGACCAATCATAAATTCATCTACTATACTTAAGCATAACTCAGTATTGCATGAAAGCTACATTGAACAATATGCTCAACATGAAAATTTTAATGTATATGCAACTTTAAGTCATGGAAAATAAGTAGAAGAATTGGATTATCATGTTAAGGACCAACTCCTGCATCATTTGGGAAAGTTATGCATTCCTCAAACTGAAAGAGTTAACATAATCCAAGAAGAACATACTTCTCCTATATCAGGTGATTTTAGTGTAAGTAAAACAGTTGCACAACTGCAAAGATTTTATTATTGGCCAAGAATACATGAAACAATTTCTAGATATATTAAAGGGTGTACCATGTGTGCTAAAATCCAGCCCAGCAATAGAAAACTAGGCTTGTACATGCCCTTACCAGTTCCTTCTCATCCTTGGGAAAGATTTTCCATGGACTTTGTTGGGGGATTGCCAAAATCTAGAAAAGTTCATGATTATTTATATGTTATTGTGGACAGGTTCAGCAAAATGTGTATTTTAATAGCTTGTAACAAGTAGATTATAGCTCAAAAAACAACAAATTTGTTCTTTCAGCATCTATGGGCTCATTTTGGGTTACCCACTTCCATTGTATCTGATCAAGATTCCCAATTTGCTGGAAAGTTTTGGTCAAGTCTATGGGAATTGATGGACACCAGACTGAAGAAGAGCACAACCCTTCATCCACAAACAGATGGCCAAATAGAGGTGGTCAACATGACAATGATCTAGTTTCTCAAAGGCTATTGTAGCAAGCATCCCAAGCTTTGGGATGAACATTTATGTTATGTGCAACATGCTTACAACCATGCTAAGCACTCTTCTACACAGAGATCTCCTTTTGAGACTTGTTTTGGTTTTATATCAAGGTCTCCCTTGGATTTTGTCTTTAGTAAAGACATAGCAGTTGATGGACATAATGATGTGGACAAAGAAACCAAGTTCATTGAATAGTTACAAGAAATTCACCAGGCAATGTGGGAATAGCTGGAAAGAAGCCAGGCCAAGTACAAGGCAAGGCATGATAAGCATCGAATTGAGCATAGTTCCAAGTTGGGTGATCAAGTTTTGTTGTACATCAGCAAAGATAGAATGTAAGGTGAAGGTAACAAGTTGAAGCCAATAACGTATGACCCTTTCAAGATACTTGAGAAAATTGATGAGAATGCTTTTCACCTTGGTTTGCCAACTTACATGCCATCTATTCAGTAGTTAATGTAGAGAACTTGAGACTGTTTAAACCTTCATTGAAGCTCCCGAAGAGCAAAGTTAGTTGCCACCTATTGATGATCTGTTGCCTGAATATCTCAATGAGTTGCAGGAAGATATAGTTCTAGACAGAAAGGTGAGAACTGTGCGTAGAGGGGATGTTGAGCACCCCAGAATCAGACTCAAAGGTTCAAAACCAAGTAGTGCAAGATGGATAGAGATTGGACAAGTGAAGAAACTATACCCTCACTTGATTGATGCTTAAAAACCAACTTTTGGTGGTCCAAAAGCTTTTTCAGTGGGAAGGTGTGATCCCAATGGATCCTTGAAAACCCTCTAAGTCTTCAAAGTCTTCTAGAAATTCAAGACTATCGCAAAAGAAGAGCCTTTAAAAAGTCAGATTACACTATCAAAACTGCGCAATCCTCAAGGTACCTTATTCCTTCTGCATGGATGAGTTTCCTTTATAGGAAAACTCTTGCAAATGATAGTACAATGTCCATGTCTATAATCTCAACTAGGTATTTCTCTTAATAGACATGCATGAGTTATTTATGAGAGAATTTTTAGTTATCGGGAGTACACTAGTTTCATGCATGCATGCATGCATTAACTGACTGAACTCACAATTAGTTCCTAAAATAATTTGGAACTAATTTAACTTGACTTAACTAAGTAAACTGAGTTAACTAATTACAACTCAAATATAACCCAATCGTGTCTCCTTAATTAAGGGATAATCTCCTTAATTTAAGGGATAAATGTTGCAGGACTTTAGAAAGACTTATAACTTGAATTTCTCCAACTAATTAATCTAAGATGAATTAATTAATTATTTTTCAAGCAATTGGTGAGACTAAATTCGAATTTTAATTCTCAATTTTAATTCAAGGACAAATTAAAATTGGAATATTCTATTTTTGGCATTTCTATTTTTAGCATTTCTTGTTGCTATTTTCAACACCTGGATGGTTTTTGCAATTTTTGCTAGCTGTTGGGTTGGTGTCCTAGAGGGATTGCATAATTTCTGGGAGCAGTAGGTGACTGCTACCCAGAATTGTGCAATTTCTAGGTTGAGCAGTTCTGCGGGGGCAAATTGTGCAGTTTTTCCAGTGAAGGTTGACAGGTAGCATTGCACAATTTTGGATCCCAAAAGGCTGTCAGTCAAGATTACACAATTTATGGAGGGAAGGTTGGTTCCCCTCCAAAATGGTGCAATTTGTTGAGGGAGCTTCTCAGCCTGTAGCTAGACCAAGTCTAGATAAACAACCAAGGAGGGATATGCAACAAGCTATCATGCACAGGATGGAAATCTACTAGAAAACCATTGAAGCTTATGTACTTGATAGTGCAAGACATGCTGTTGAAGATTGTCGAAAGGGAGGCTCAAAAATGAAGTTAACGAAAAAAATTTGGAGGGTGGTTGTCATTTCTACAATACTTGGTGACACACTGGTAGAACTCCATGTCTCTGAATGGACCTTGTTCATGAAAAGCAAGTGTAACACCTTTGGAAGTATTCCTTAGTTCTAGTCATCTTGGTTTCCACACTTTCTTGATTTTAAGAGGTAGCATCTTCCAAGCCCATGGTTGGTCGACACACATTCCAAGTTAAGCCAACACAATTGTTTTGATAGGGGTTGAGGGGTATATTGATGCACAAGCAGTATAGTTGACAAATTCATAGTTTCATCTATGGTATTGCTCCACTGCTAGTAGGCCTGGATAGTACCCCGGTGGAGTTAGGCAAGAACAAAAGCATCACTCCACTACCAGCAAGCCTGGTCAGTACCCCAGCGGAGTTACTTGCATTACCTTTATGTGTAGGAAGCCTTTCTCATCTTTTTCCTTATTCATTTTTCAAAAAATTTCACTTTTTCCTTTTTGTTTTCCATTTCATAACTATGCATAGCACTTATTCATTTCAGAGGTGGAAGAGTGATCCCAACTTATTGAGCAGAAGATGTTGTTCCGTTAGAGAAGTAGTCTATATATACCTCTGACGTGCTTGTTAAGGTTTTCCACATCACCTTACTCTACTTGACTGAGCTGACAAGGATTAACCTAAAAACAACCGACTAATGTAGGCGATACTAGTTAGCATGCAAGCATTGTGTTTTCACCAAGGTTCACTTCGAAGAGTATATATTTTCCATTGATGTATCATGGACTGAAGACAACAAGTTCTTACATAAGAGAGAAGACGACAAATAACCAAATGTTGGTAGTTGTACAAGTCCTCTTCTACTTTACCTAGCTTGTTCCAAGAGTCACACATGGTCCATGCAAAACTAACCTCTGGACAATAACAAGAAAACAAACAAACAGAAAACAAATAAGGAGAGGCAAATGTAGAAGCAAAGTGAGTAAGAAAAAAATCAATCAAGAAAACAAACACATAAACAAAGAAACAAACATGCATGCAAGAAAACATTACTCCTACTCCTAAGCTAACAGTGCATGGCCTTGATCACATGAAGTGATATTTCCAATGAAGTGTTGGGTGGTGTTATATTCTTTCCATGACTAGATCAAGTAGTTAACTAGGGGGTTAGAGGGGGGGTCACAGGGGGTTTGAGGGGTGCAAGTAACTCCCAACGCCCTAGAAAATTTTGTTTTTTGGACCCGATATTAGGTTGGGCAGAACCACCTCTGGTTTTTTGCATGATTTTTGCACGTGGTTTTCTATGTGATGGTTTTCGGTCCATGGTATTGGATGCTTAGGCATGTATATATATTTATTGTAACATTGAAATAAAAAATAATGAAAAATCAAGCTTGTAGTCTTGGTTTTGGGATCCAGGGGAAAATCTCTATGTATATGTGTTTTATGTGTTATGCTATCACATTGTTTATATTCTGTGTTTTAGAATTCGTATGCAGGTAACTTTTGTATAGGGTTAAAACCTAAATTTGGTATCATATTTGTTTTTGGCTTCAAGGGGATGCCTTTATTGCTGAGGGGTTTCGCTCGGGCCTATGGTAGACCCTGTTCAGTGGGAGATCTACGAGATCAATTCTAGTGGTGAAATAATATGGCGAGTAGTGGAAAGATAGAGATCGAGAAATTTAATGGTCATATTTTTGAGTTATGGAAACTCAAGATGGAGGATCTGTTAGTGGATAAAGATCAGTGGATCGCGGTATATCTAGGTACTAAACCAACGAGAGTGTGAGATGAAGAATGGAAGAAGTTAAATCGGAAGGAAAAGAGCACAATACGATTTTCTATCTTAGATTCAGTATTGCTGAATGTATCAGGGGTTGCTACAGCGAAGGCTTTGTGGGACAAGTTAGGGACTTTGTACCAATCTAAGTCTCTGGTGAATAAACTACAATTGTGGAAAAAGCTATATAAACTGAGGATGAAAGATGGAGACTCAGTGATAGAGCATCTAAAAGCATTCAATACTCTGGTAAGTCAGTTATTATTTTTTGATATTAAAATTTCAGACGAAGATAAGTGCATTAGTTTTTTGTGTTCACTACTAGATTGATGGGATAGTTCGGTTATTGAAATAGGTAACAATACAACTACCTTGCAGTTTGATGAAATAGTCTCATCCTTTCTGACTGAGGAGATGAGATGGAAAAATATGGAGAGCCATAATGGTAATGCCTTGTTTCTACGAGGACGGTCCCAGAATAGAAACAAAAATAAGTCATCGAGTGGGAGATCTAAATCTCTAGGAAAATCTATAAAGGTGGTGTGATGGAAATGCGGAAAGGAAGGGCACTACACAAGAGACTGTAAATCTAAAGTTCCTAATAAATGAAAGGGATTTGATGATGCTCCTTCTACAGAGGTGAAAACCACCTCATACGAAGGTGGGGACGTGTACTTGGCTTCTTCAAGTACACATGTAGATCACGAGGCATGGACGATTGACTTAGGTGCACCTTTTCACTTCACTCCCATAGAGAGTGGTTCTGTGAGTATGAGAAATACGATGGTGGTGATGTCTTCTTAGGGGATGATAGGAAGGCCAGAATCATTGGTCATGGAAAAGTAAAGTTGAAGTTGCAAGGTGGAAGGGTTAGAACACTTCCAGGTGTTCTTCATATTCCTGCATTGGTTGGAAATAGGATTTTTGTAAGCAAGATGGATGATGCAGGTGTAGAAACAATGTTCAAGAAGGATACCTGCAAGACAGTTTGTGGAGCATTGGTATTGATGTGGGGAGTTCATATTGGAACTCTGTACAAGCTGCAAGGTAGCATTATTGTTTATGGGTACAACAACTCTGTGGTTCCTGAAAGTGGAGCAAAAAATCTAGTGGTCTCTGGAGAGAAGACCATGTTGTGGCATCAATGGCTTGGACATATTGGAGAGAAGGGCCTTCGAATACTTCATGGTAAAGGTATGGTAGAAGGTATGAGTAGTAGGTCCCTGGATTTTTATTTCTGTGAAAATTGTGTATTTGGGAAGCAGAATCGGGTGAGTTTCCCCTCTAGTGGTAAGAGGGAAAAAAAAATATTAGAACTTGTGCATAGTGATGTGTTTGGACCCGTGAAGGTTCCATCACTGGGTAAGTCTATGTACTATCTATCATTTATAGATGACTTCTCAAGGAATACATGGATATCTTTCCTTAATAATAAATATGAAGTCTTTGACAGGTTTAAAGAATTTAAGGCTCTGGTGGAAAACCAGATAGAGAAGAAGATAAAGGTGTTGAGGACAGATAACAGTGGAGAGTTTCACAGTAAGGAATTTGAATAATTCTATAAGAAGTGTGGTATAGCATGGCAAAAGACTACTCCATACACACCTGAGAAAAATAGAGCTGCAAAAAGAATGAACAAGACATTGATGGGAAGGGCAAGAAGCATGCTCAGTGTTGCTGGATTAGGACAGGAATTATGGGCAGAGGCAGTGGAGACAACATGTTACCTAGTTAAAATATCACCTTCGTCAGCATTAGAGGATAAGACTCCACAAGAGGTATGGACTGGTAAGAAACCCTCTCTTTCACATCTGAGGGTATTTGGATGTGATGCATATGTACATGTTCCAAAGGAGAAACAAACCAAGTTGGATAGTAAATCTGAAAACTGCATCTTTATTGGGTATAAGGATGGTCTAAAAGGTTATAAGCTTTGGAACGCAATCACAAGGAAGGTTGTGTACAACCGAGATGTGGCATTCAGAGAGGTAAAATATGTTATTAAATATGAAGTCCAACCAAAGGATCCTGAGAAGATAGAGTTTGAGATTAAGGGGGAAGAATCAAACTCTACAACAGAGGAGGAATCAGAAGATGAAGAGCCACAAACTCTGGGTGTGAGAAGATCAGTTGGAGATAGAAGGCAACCAGAAAGGTATAGTCTGTTTGCTTCCTGTTCAAATTTTGCTTTATCTATTACTGACGATGATCCAAGAACTATGAAGGAAGTGGTAGATTAAGAGGATGGAAAACTCTAGAAAGAGGCCATGGTTGATGAAATGGAATCTTTGCACAAAAATGAGCCTTGGGATCTGGTGGAGTTGGTGGCTGGAAGGAAACCCATTGGCAACAAATGGGTGTTCAAGAAGAAGACAAATATAGAAGGAAAGGTGGAGAAATACAAAGCTCAGTTGGTAGCAAAAGGTTATTCCCAAGTGCCGAGAATTGATTTTGGTGACATTTTTTCTCCTGTTGCCAAGGTAACTTCTATTAGATTATTTTTATCTATTTCTCCTACTTTTGATTTTGAGGTAGAACAGATCGATGTGAAGACAAGATTTCTTCATGGGGATCTAGAAGAGGAAATCTTCATGGAGCAACATGAAGGCATTTCGGTGAAGGGTAAGAAAGGACGAGTACGCAAGTTAAAGAATTCTCTGTATGGGTTAAAATAGTCACCAAGGATGTGGTATCATAAATATTATACATTTATACGGGGACTTGGCTTCACCAGAAGCAAAGCGGATCACTGTGTGTATTTTAAATTAATTGGTGACTGTGTTATTTATTTGGTCTTATATGTGGATTATATGTTGTTGGTTGGAAAGCACAAAGAAATTATCTAGGATTTGAAGATCCAATTGTCCTCCAAATTCGACATGAAAGATCTTGGTGCTGCAAACTATATTTTCGACATGGAAATTAAAAGAGATCGGGCAAAGAGGGAGCTCTGGTTAAACCAAAGGAAGTATGTCGAGACAATACTACATAGTAAACTGGTGAAGGTTCCTATTCCTGTAGGTGTGAATTTATCTGTTGAAAAATGTCCCAAGACACAAGAAGAGGAAGAGGACATGTCCCATGTTCCATAGGCAAGTGCAGTCGGTAGCCTGATGTATGCAATGGTCTATACTAGACCAGACATTGTGTTATGTTCCTATACCAATAGGTGTCATATATCATGATTGACTTGGTTTAGCTCTGAAATATGTACATACCTTTGCCTGTTTCAAATGTTTTCCATATTTGTAAAAAAAAAAAAAAAATGTAAATATGGTATGTCCTAGAAAAGGAATAAAAGGACAAAAAGAATGAAAAGGTCAGAAAGAATGAAAATGAACCCCAAGAAAAATTAAAATACCATGAAAGTGTGCAAGTCCAAATGCCACTGCTTTTTACTTTTTGTACAATAATGATTGTGGGAAAATTGTTGTCATGCCACAATCCATGGTAACCAAATGGTTTAATATTGGTTATTCTATGTTTTGAATTTCATGCTTAGAGATAGAGAATAAAATCTGACCAAACTGTTTAATCTTGGAAGATAAGTAGATAGGTAGAGTGAATAAAAGGAGCTCAACATTGTAATCTGAGCCCTTGGATGTAATAAGGATAGAATTAGATAGATATCCATTGTAAAATAAAAGAAAAGGTCTTGATAAGGGTTTGCCAGTTTAAGTGCATCCTAATAAAAGAAGAAAAAATGGTAGGATAAGAAGGCAGGGTAAGTAGACGAATGGTTGCATAATTATGTATGATGAATGATTATCTAGATATCAAGTCATATACTTTCATCATCAAAAGCACTTAAAGATATGGATGACAATGAAGACATTTACATCATAGACAAAAGTCAAATTAGTTAACCTACTCACTCATTTTTTCCCTAAATTTTACTAATTTCCCACACTTACTAAAGGCACCAACAACCTGAAAGCTAAAGGGGCTTAGAGCATTTCTCTAACCTCTGGAGGGACTAGACCCTCGGCCCAATAACTTGTAAGGCCTAAGTTCTAAAGCCCCTTCATAAAAATTCAACCCCCTCTATTAGTGCTCAAATCCACCTTAGGCTGAAATAAGGCAAGACTCAAGGCCACATCAAACCACGCTCAGCCTCGTAGCTAGCCCTACGAGGATAGGAGAGGGCTCTCTCCGGGTCAAACTCGACAAAAGGTAATTAAGAAAGCTTGAGATTACCGAATTGATAACTAATATTAGGCTAGGTATTAAGTACAAAGGGTTTAGGATTGATTTTTTATGATTTTGTTGAAATCAAGGGAAAGGCAATTTTGGGTGCGGGGATGAGGCACAGTTTTTGCAGAGGTCCACTTGGGGCAAGATAGGCGATTGTTTTGATGCCTTAAAGCAGGTGAGATGGATAGATTAGACTGGTGGGGGGCTAAGGAGAGCAAGGGGTCTCAAGGATTCTCCTTAAATTGAAGAAAACATATAATATTAAACAAATTTAAAGGCAGAGCATAGCAATTTCATCGATTCTACCTTAACACTTCATTTGCTTAATAAGAGAAGATTAAATAGAGATAATGGTGCACATACACAACTTACAAGTACTGAAAGAAAAACACCATCAAGACATAAAGCCACATGGATCCCAAGTAGTGCTGCAAAACCCTGGTCTTCCTTTGCCAAAAATGCTGGTAAAATATGTACAATATAGTCTCAGAACTATCCCAAGAGTCCAACCTCTGCTACTGAATGAAAATTTACATATATAGACCAGGCTAAACCATTTCCTAACCTCTAGGGGTCGAGCTCCTCCTTCTAGGAGCTGTTTCAACCAATTCTAAACTGAGCACTACAAACTAGGCAATCAAAACAACTTGCCTCTATAAACTTGGAAACCAATTCATTCATTAATGTTTTGTCGTTTTATGAATGAGTATTCTAGAATAGGTAAAAAGTGCCATGTAAATCATGAAATTATATCAATTACATCAAAGAGGATGAAAAATCCCACCAAAAGGTCAAAACTGGTCAATACTGCGTTTTCCTGAGCTGAAGATGTAAAACTGGCCAATTTCCCCAACGCGTAGCGCGCCATTTCTCTACGCGTAGTGCGCCTTTCAAGCCCGGTTTGAGGCACTTCCCGGCATCCAAATGATGCACAAGTGGGATTTTTGGAAAGTTCTAGATGTCGACTTTCCAGCCCAAGTGGAATGCTTCAATTTGGTGGCAATTTTCCTCTCCAAAATTGCAATCTCCCAAGACTCCTTCCTGTGTGTCCAAAAAGTGGCAGAAGGTCATTGTTTGCTTGTTTTTTGACCTTTTGGGGGCTCAAATCCCCATGCAACTTCTTGGCCATGGCTGAGCAAGTGTATTTTGTCATGAAAAATCCAAAAATGCAAACATTTCCTGAAATGGACCTCCCCAACTTAAGGGTAGCGCGGCGCGCTACGCGTTGAGGGCAAAAACCTGTTTTAGACAAAACATTTCAAAAATCACCAAAATTGCTCCAAATTGTCTGAATTTTGAGATGGGGGTGTATCATTGAGTGTTGTGCTCCCTCAAGGTGGTTTCAGCCAAAATCTGAAGTGGATCAGGCCTTTTCCTTCGTTTTAGTGCCTTGGCCAATCGTCTCTTGAGAACCTTCATTTTTGCCTTGCACACATGCATGCGGGCCCAATAATGCATTTTCATGTGGTGGAGCATATCTTTGTCTCTATTGGCTTTCGCCAACAACTTTTCCAAGTGAGTGTTCACCCGAATGAGCATAAATTCCCGATCTATAGGTGTCAAATCACTGGGTCTCCTATGGGCCAATTCCCGGTCTTCACGAATCTTCCGCTGCTCATAAAGCTCGTGCTCATCTTCCAACTGTTTGTTTCGCTGCTCTAAATAGTTAATCGCCCATTTTTCCATCTGCAATTTCTTGTGTAGCAACTCATTCTCGGTCGTTTGCTCTCGAATGATCTCCTTGAGCTCTGAGGTAGGAGAGCTAGCATCAATATCAATGACATGTGTGTCCTGACCTCTTGAAGGACCCTCATCAATCATGGGCCTCTTGCCCCTGTCCTGAACCTATACCTGTGCTAAAGAATCTGGCGAGACCCCTTCCACATGATGTGGAGATAGTACTCGCTGTGTCGATGAAGTCAACGAGACCCCTTCCACCCCGGGTGGAGATAGTACTCATCATGCAGCTGCAAATAAGGCTCTGGGGCCTTTCTGATATGTTACATATGTGGGAGCATCAACATGCTCGGTCTCATGAATATCCGACTGCTATGAAGGCCCCTCATGAATGTCAAACTGCTGTGAAGGCACCTCATCATGGACAATCTCAGGAGGTGGGTGTGGCATTGTGAAGAAGTCGCGAGAAATGAAATCCTCCCATGGAATACCTTGTTGTGCCAACTGATGCATCACTATGATCTCGATCAGTGCATAATGATATATACTTTTGAGTTGTTGTGCGGGGTTCTTCCTTTGCACTACGGGCACCATCTTCTCTATATTCCGGCACATGAAAAAAGGAATGTTCATCATTCGTACCCAGGTAAAATGCATCAACAAATGGATATGGTACGAATATAAACGTGAAAATCGGCCCTCACAGGTAAAATAACGCATAATAAGCCTCATCAAGGGTGCATACTCCTCCCTTAGGAATATGAAAGGAAAAATAGTAGTAAGGTTCCTCATGAATCCGGGTTTGATGTATGGTTGATAATGAAATTTTCCTAGTAGCTTGCGCTTGGTCCACTCTTCCCCAACATTTGGTATCCCGGTGGCTTGAGCAACAACCACAGGTGATAGTGTGAAATCTACTCCTGCAAGGTTCACATGACCATTGTGCAAATGTAGGACAAACAAGCGGACTAGTTCCCTGTGATGTTGAATTTGTGAGATCCTCTCACAATACTCAAAACATGATTGGTACCGAAAGGAGGACATTGCAAGTGGACAAGCTCACAAATAAGCCAAGGAAGTGGGCTCCTCTCTAACATGCTGACCACCTTTACCACCCTTATGATGCCTCCTAGGCACTTCTTCCTCTGGTGTTGATCCACTGTAATCACTCTGCTCATAATCTGATTCGGTTTCTGACATGGTTTTGAAGACAGGATGCCTGAACTGTATATGTTGACTATGCACACAACTGATTGTTGTTTGAATTTTTATTCAAATGCTGTTACCAAGGGGACATAAAGACAAGGGAATTGTTAGGGAAAGGGAAACATGAGGGAATTAGGCGAAATGAAAATAATGAGGAATTTATGGAAGGGAAAGGACATAGGAAATTATGATAGTGTAGGGTTTGGGGTGAAGTAAGTTTTGGGGCTAAGTAGGGTTTGGGATTTTATGGAGGAATATTATGGAATTTTATGGGAAATTTGAAAAGAAATGCTGATGAATATGGGGTAAAAAGGAGGATGAAAATGGGAAAACCTTGGGCAGCATATCACTTTGAAACCCTAGCAAACTTGGTCTTTCAATTTACACACCAACATTAGGGTTTTTTGCTTTCAATTTCATGGCATATTTGTCATATTTCTTTTACATTCATTTTGCAAAAAATAACAAAACAACCATGGAAAAGAGCTTACTTGTATCTTGCTTGAGCTAAGAGGTTTTTTTGTGTGTTTGCTGCAAGTTACAGGGCGGAAAACCCAACGCATAGCACGCCCTTCCCAACGCGTAGCCCCCCTTCAAAGCGTAGCGCCCTTGTAAATTTGCACTGCGAAAACCTTCCCAACGTGTAGCGCACCCTTCCCAACGCATAGCACGCTACCAAAACTGCGCACTTTGCTCAAGAACTCATAAAATCGCCTTTGCAAGGTTGCACTTAGCTTGTGAGAGGCAAATGAGTTACAAATGAAGATTGATGTGCTTTTATAGGCTTCTTTTAAATTTACATTTGCCCAAAAACCCACTTTATAATGTTTTGAGTGTTGACACTTTTTGAATTTAATTAGCTCTGACTTTTGGTTTCTTTTCTTTGAAAAATTGGTTGAACTGATGGTTTCTTCTGAAAATTTTTGCAGGGATAGCTTCTAAGGTGCTTTGGCAAAATAGGCCAAGGATGCACTTTGACATTTGGAAAATTTTAAAATTTGGGAATTTTTACAAAAAATGAGAAAATGACCTTTGTGTTTCAAAAACAAAGTTTTGAAAACAAGGTGAAATTTAGTTGTACAGTAGTGAGAATTGTTGAAATGATGCCTTATGAAGGACATCCCTCTGGCCTGCTGGTCCTTTATGACCTCTCAAGACAAAATTTGACTCAACCGTAGACCTAATGCCTAGTGACCAAATTTTGCTTGAAGAATCTTTGAAATGACAAAATTTGACCTTGACACTCTGAGACCACTTTGTAAGAGCATATTTGATTACTGGAGGAAGGCTGGAAAGACTGACACTAACATTGGCTCCAATGGGGATGGTAGCTCCTTGGAGGTGCCAAGAACGACAGATCTTTGGGAGAGCAGCAGACAGTGCCTTCATCCATTGGGCGATGGAGTCATTATTTGAATGGATAACACAAAACCTTTGACACATTTATTGAATGAAAACTTGACTGAAACTTAACTCAAACCGACTCGATGGAAAACTGAAATAACTTGAAAAAACTGACTCAACAGTCCAAACACAAATGACTCATGACTGACTTAAAACAAGACTTTACAAAGCTTTTGGAAAAAGGCAACAATCCATCAAGATTTGGAATCACGATGACAACCACCTGCATACTAATGAAATATGTACAATCATATATAATTGGCTTTCCAATGTAACCAATCCAATAGATGGCTACATACCAAATTTCTACTCTCACTTTTCTCAAGCAGGCGGAACGATGTACATGTAGGTAACTGACAATAACCACTGAAACCAAGGCTTATGATAACGAACCAGGCAACATTTATCTTTTCTAGTGCATGCAAAAGGATGCCGAAGGGATCTTGATAATCCTGAAGCACTATCTTGTCTTGAGATCCACTAGCAAAAATACAAGTACTCCCTTCATTCTGATCTGAAAGAACAATTGATTTCCGAGGGATAGGAATGCACAGAGAAGTATGTGCTTCTGCCATATGAGTGTTAGTTGTAGGTTCCTTGACCATGAGAAATCTTGGCATATTGTCTCTCTCAAGCTCATACTCTTCATCTTCATGGTCTAGGTCATTCTTAAAAAAAAAACAATCTTCAAGATTATCAAACATGACAGCCTTATCATCTTTGTGAAAGAAAATATTATCTGTTTGCTGATCTATAAAATTGATTACAAGACCGTCATCATTTTCAAACGAGGAAGAGATTTCACCAACACTTTCTTGACCATGCGTGCACTGCAAATTTGTTGTAGCTTTGGCTGAAACATGACCTTTCAAGAGTTGATCTATTTCATATTCAGACAAAGGAGATAATGCTTTTTGTTTTCTTTTGCTCAGACAGTAATTGTCTTCATATGACATGGCAATCAAATTATCATTTACCACTGAGTTATCAAAAGAAGATTTCTCACTTACCTGAGCAAAAATCCCATCTTGTTGTCCATGAACTGACTGAATGACTACCTCATGAATACTCTGTTCTGATGACAAACTGGTAGCACGACTGAGAACATTTGAATCCATACCTCTGTCTTCTACATTCCAGATGAGCTCAACGGCAAAGATCTCCTTGATGGGTTTCAGCACAAGATATTCCTCGTCATCATAATCTGAATGTTGGTCTGAAATAGCTGAGTGGACATTATCACAATCTGCAATCTGCATGTTGTCTTCTTCTGTGGGCAGATCTGAAATGTCATTCTCCCTTTCATCATTTTCAGCCATATGGCACTCTTCAACATGTTGATCTTGATTCTGCTGCAAACTTTTCTGAGCATCTTGATGGGAATCCTCTAGGTTCTCTTCATGTAGCTGAAATGGTTTCTCGTACAGTGCTTCCATGATCTCATCGTCCATAAAATTATCATCTTCATAATATTGCTCAAGGTTTTCAATAAAAGTAGAAGCATGTTTGCAACAGTCATGAACTAAATTTAATGATGGATAAGACGCTTGATATCTTTCAATGAACAGGGCATGAAAATCGTTTAAACAATAAATAAAGGCCAGCAGCAAATTTTCATACCAATATTGGGCTTCACCTTCGAGAGTGGCCAGGAATATCTTCATCAAGCAATCTTCAAGAAAATACACTTTCAACTTGCGAATATGCATATGAAATCTAACCAAATGTAAAGCAGCATCTTTCTTACCATCATTGTTAAACGTAGGCAGATTCCTTGACCAATCTACCTTGGGCATAAACCTAGAATTTGATCTCGGCTCATGGGAGCGTATCTTCTCATGATTCGGTCCATCTTGAAAATCTCTCGGCTATTGATCTCCCTGTAGTGAAGTCACCATGAAGCATTGATTTCTAGATTTTTCAGTGAATGGAGTCACCAGGTGAATGATTTCAGCCTTCTGATCTCTAACCGTTGTTCACCATCAACCATCAGATCTGAACTTGATACACGTACCGGGGAAACTTATAAGTTAAGTGTTACAATTACAAGCTAGATCGGAGATCGACTGAAGCAGCGTTTATTTATTATGCACTCGCAAAGCAACGTGCAGTTCGAAATCTACCTGGCATGACTTCAGACTCCGCCTGTAGCTATAAATCAAATAACACTAACAAGCAAACCAGTTTCTTCCCCAGTGGAGTCGCCACTATGTTAGCGCTCAAATCCGCCTGAGGCTGAAATAAGGCAAGACTCAAGACCACATCAAACCACGCTCTCTCCGGGTCAAACTCGGAAAAAGGTAATCAAGAAAGCTCGAGATGACCGAATTGATAACTGATTTTAGGGTAGGTATTAAGTACAAAGGGTTTAGGATTGATTTTTTATGATTTTGTTGAAATCAAGGGAAAGGCAATTTTGGGTGCGGGGATGAGGCACAGTTTTTGCAGAGGTCCACTTGGGGCAAGATAGGCAATTGTTTTGATGCCTTAAAGCAGATGAGATGGATAGATCAGACCGGTGAGAGGCTAAGGAGAGCAAGGGGTCTCAAGGATTCTCCTTAAACTGAAGAAAACATAGAATATTAAACAAATTGAAAGGTAGAGCATAGCAATTTCATGGATTCTACCTTAACACTTCATTTGCTTAATAAGAGAAGATTCAATAGAGATAATGATGCACATAAAAAACTTACAAGTACTGAAAGAAACACACCATCAAGACATAAATCCACATGGATCCCAAATAGTGCTGCAAAACCCTGGTCTTTCCTTTGCCAAAAATGCTGGTAAAATATGTACAATATAGCCTCAAAACATCGCAAGAGTCCAACCTCTGCTCCTGAATAAAAAAATACATATATAGACCAAGCCAACCCATTCCCTAACCTCTAGGGGTCAAGCTCCTCCTTCTAGGAGCTGTTTCAACCAATTCTAAACTGAGCACTACAAACTAGGCAATCAAAACAACTTGCCTCTATAAGCTAGGAAACCAATTCATTCATTAATTTTT
>APFE031646712.1:5971-16994 GCA_000404065.3 Pinus taeda | reverse complement strand
TTTGGGGGCTCAAAACCTGATGAAATGTCTTGGCAGTGGCTAAGCAGGTGTATTTTTTCATGGAAAATCCAAAAATGCCGACCTTTTGTAAAATGGACCTCCCCATCTTCAGGGTAGTGCGCAGCGCGCTACGCGTTGAGGGCAAAAACCTGTTTTTGACAAAAAATTTCAAAAATGACCAAAATTGCTCCAAATTGTCCGAATTTTGAGCTGGGGGTGTATCATTGAGTTCCATGCTCCCTCAAGGTGGTTTCAGCCAAAATCTGCAGTGGATCGGTCCTTTTCCTCCGTTTTAATGCCTTGGCCAATCGTCTCTTGAGAACCTTCATTTTTGCCTTGCACACATGCATGCGGGCCCAATAATGAGTTTTCATGTGGCGGAGCATATCTTTGTCTCTATTGGCTTTCGCCAACAACTTTTCCAAGTGAGTGTTCACCCGAATGAGCATAGATTCCCGATCTATAGGGGTCAAATCATCGGGTCTCCTACGGGCCAATTCCCGGTCTTCACGAATCTTCTGCTGCTCATAAAGCTCATGCTCATCTTCCAAATGTTTTTTACGCTGCTCTAAATAGTTAATCACCCATTTTTCCATCTACAATTTCTTGTGGAGCGACTCATTCTCGGCCCTTTGCTCTGAGATGATCTCCTTGAGCTCTGAGGCAGGAGAGCTAGCATCAATATCAATGACATGTGTGTCCTGACCTCTTGAAGGACCCTCATCAATCATGGGCCTCTTGCCCCTGTCCTAAACCTGTACCTGTGCTGAAGAAGATGGCGAGACCCCTTCCACATTATGTGGAGATAGTACTCTCTGTGTCGATGAAGTCAACGAGACCCCTTCAACCCTGGGTGGAGATAGTACTCGTCGTGCAGCTGCGAATAAGGCTCTGGGGCCTTTCTAATATGTTACATATGCTGGAGCATCAACATGCTCGGTCTCATGAATGTCTGACTATTGTGAAGGCCCCTCATGAATGTCAAACTGCTGTGAAGGCCCCTCATCATGGACAATCTCAGGAGGTGGGTGTGGCACTGTGAAGAAGTCGCGAGAAATGAAATCCTCCCATGGAATACCTTGCTGTGCCAACTGATGCATCACTATGATCTCGATCAGTGCATAACGATATATACTTTTCGATTGCTTTGCGGGGTTCTTCCTTTGCACTATGGGCACCATCTTCTCTATATTCTGGCACATGAAAAATGGAATTTTCATCATTCGTACCTGGGTAAAAAGCATCAACAAACGGATATGGTACGAATATAAACATGAAAATCGACCCTCACAAGTAAAATAGCGCATAATAAGCCTCATCAAGGGTGCATACTCCTCTCGTCGGAATATGAAAGGAAAAATGGCAGTAAGGTTCCTCAGGAATCCGAGTTTGATGTGTGGTTGATAATGAAATTTGCCTAGTAGCTTGCGCTTGGTCCACTCTTCTCCAACATTTGGTATCCCGGTGGCTTGAGCAACAACCTCGGGTGATAGTGTGAAATCCACTCCTGCAAGGTTCACATGACCATTGTGCAAATGTAGGACAAACAAGCGGACTAATTCCCTGTGATGTTGAATTTGTGAGATCTTCTCACAATACTCAAAACACGATTGGTACCGAAAACAGGACATTGCAAGTGGACAAGCTTGCAAATAAGCCAAGGAAGTGGGCTCCTCTCTAACATGCCGACCACCTTTACCACCCTTGTGATGCCTCCTAGGCACTTCTTCCTCCGATGTTGATCCACTGTAATCACTCTACTCATAATCTGATTCGGTTTCTGACATGGTTTTGAAGACAAGATGGCTGAACTGTATATGTTGACTGTGCACACAATTGATTGTTGTTTGACTTTTTATTCAAATGTTGTTACCAAGGGGACATAAAGACAAGGGAATTGTTAGGGAAAGGGAAACATGAGGGAATTAGGGGAAATGAGAATAACGAGGAATTTATGGAAGGGAAAGGACATAGGAAATTATGATAGTGTAGGGTTTGGGGTGAAGTAAGTTTTGGGGCTAAGTAGGGTTTGGGATTTTATGGAGGAATATTATGGAATTTTATGGGAAATTTGAAAAGAAATGCTGATGAATATGGGGGGAAAAGGAGGATGAAAATGGGAAAACCTTGGGCAGCATATCACTTTGAAGCCCTAGCAAACTTGGTCTTTCAATTTACACACCAACATTAGGGTTTTTTTCTTTCAATTTCATGGCATATTTGTCATATTTCTTTTACATTCATTTTGCAAAAAATAACAAAACAACCATGGAAAAGAGCTTACTTGTATCTTGCTTGAGCTGAGAGAGGTTTTTTTGTGTGTTTGCTGCAAATTACAGGGCGAAAAACCCAACGCGTAGCACGCCCTTCCCAACCTGTAGCGCCCCTTCAACGCGTAGCGCCCTTGTAAATTTGCACTGCGAAAACCTTCCCAACGCGTAGCACGCCCCCAACGCCTAGCGCACCCTTCCCAACGCGTAGCGCACTACCAAAACTGCCCACTTTGCTCAAGAACTCATAAAATTGCCTTTGCAAGGTTGCACTTAGCTTGTGAGAGGAAAATTAGTTACAAATGAAGATTGATGTGCTTTTATAGGCTTTTTTTAAATTTACATTTGCCCAAAAACCCACTTTATAATGTTTTGAGTGTTGACACTTTTTGAATTTAATTAGCTCTGACTTTTGGTTTCTTTTCTTTGAAAAATTGGTTGAACTGATGGTTTCTTCTGAAAATTTTTGCAGGGATAGATTCTAAGGTGCTTTGGCAAAGGAGACCAAGGCTGCACTTTGACATTTGGAAAATTTGAAAATTTGAGAATTTTTACAAAAAATGAGAAAATGACCTTTGGTTTTCAAAAACAGAGTTTTGAAAACAAGGTGAAATTTAGCTGCACAATAGTGAGAATTGTTGAAATGATGCTTTATGAAGGACATCCCTCTGGCCTACTGGTCCTTTATGACCTCTCAAAACAAAATTTGATTCAACCCTAGACCTAATGCCTAGTGACCAAATTTTTCTTGAAGACTCTTTGAAATGACAAAATTTGACCTTGACACTCTGAGACCACTTTGTAAGAGCATATTTGCTCACTGGAGGAACGCTGGAAAGACTGACACTAACACCCTCCATACTTCATTCATTCCCTTCAAATCCTTTTACCATGGTAAAATCACTCTTTTACTTAGGAAAAATAAATGGTTCTTTATAAAAAACCCCCAAACACATTTTAGCCTAAGTCATAATGTTGGATGATGATTGAATTTTCGGAAACATTTACTTCGCGCATTTTCTTTTCCCATGGTCATATTAACTTTTAATTCTTATTATTTATTGAAACTCCCTAAACAAATTACTCTTTCCCGTATATATTATTAATAAAAATCCCAAAATAAATAAATATCCCGCTCCCGCTGGTTTGAAAAATAAACCATAATAAAGTTAATTAAATTGGATTAATTAATCGAATCGCGATTAATTAAGAACCAAAACCCCCGACATGCTAAAAAGGGATTAATTAGTCACCTGGATTAATTAATAACCTCACCACCAATGCAATCATCCCAGATATAATTAAAGTCATTTAATCATGTTGATTATGTCATCGGGCCCCCTCCATTAACTCCCTAACACTTTCCGCTGCCGACTGTGGTTCGATCTGCCTTCCCGCATCCAACCACTGTTGCTCATATCACGCGGGCCTTTTGGTCAAGTGTTAACCGCCCGACACAAGTTGTTTTGACTTTTTGCTGATGCTACGTGTCATTCAATTTGTGGCATTGCGCGACCCTTTGCCAAAACCACCAACCTCCCAAAGGCAGTGAGATCAATCCCGCTTACCGCTTCCACTAAACGACAAAGTGTCCCATCAGTTAGTTGACGCCAATTGTCGTTTTCCCATTCACCCACCAAAATTCATTGACTTTGCGCATAAAAACAAAAATGTTCATTGGTTTTCCTTTTTCCCGAGAAAAGGAAACTTTTGTTCCATACATGAATAGAGTATGTCCAAACTAGCAACTTACTCCCAACTTCCAACCACCATCAGTCACTAAACTCTAGACCACTGTAGAATACTGTGTGCACCCGACAAAGCATTTATTATAACCATTTGTCTCTTTAGTCACCATAACCAGGTATTTACCACATTTCCTTCTTAGAAACCTTGTTTTTGTACTGAAACCTCCACCAAATTATTCTAAACTCAAGTAATATTGTACATTCAAGCTGTTTCTCAGTGCCAAGGCTTCCCCAAGCATCTTTTTTATCTCAAAACTTTGAAAACCCAAACTTTCTTCCTTTAATACACAAGAACCAAGGATGGAAGCTCCTGTCACCCTAAATGTCACTCCAATCTAATCTAGGTGGATGTTGGTGGCCACCCACCTATCCCATCTGGACCCCCGCAACTGTCTCTTTCAGTTTTTCAGTTTCCTTAATTGTAGCACAACTTACTATTTTTAGCAGTTTTTCGGGTCCTGAACTTCCGGAGCCGTTTTGAGGCCCTAAACGACGTTTTTTGGGGAATCCGGGGGCAACATGGGTCCATGCAATGGAACGATGTTGCCCGTTCCAACAATGATAGTGCTCGAATAGATATTTCTAATGAGCTATTGTGCGCTTCAAACGGAGATCATATGCTAAAGTTATGACCCCGGGAAGTTGATGTACCAACTTACCCCCAAACGGGGCCCACGGTTTGGCGTTTGATCTCCTAGGGTTAGGTTTTGGAATGTTAAGGGTTTTTCATTGTTTCTCAACAATAAATAGGCCTTCAAGCCTCATTGTAACACAGTTCAGAGAAATGTAGCCATCACATCTCTTCTCAGAGATAAGCTACCATCGCCCTAGCTGGTTTATTTCCAATTCTGGTTGTAAGCATATTTCAGTATTTTCCATTAATGAAATGAAGTATTATTTTCGCTGCATCTCTTTATTTATGGTTATATCTGTAATCTATTGCGTTCCTGTTTAAATCCAGATCACAATCACTACTCCCCACAAGGATTTGGACCACCTTCCCTTGGCCGATAAAGATTTTCAAATCAAGGACCTTAATTTTGAAGAAACCCCCTTGAAACTATACTGCAAGTATCAGGACAATTATCTGAACAATGCTAATAAAATAGGTCTTTGGGAGTCAAACCTACCTAAATATCAATTCCCCACTGTCCATATTTTCCCAGATATTGTCCACCAATGCCATGCAAACTACAACCCCAATATGAGAGCTTTAATGTCCCCTGACCAGAAAGTATTTTTCACTATTACAGCTAAGTCTATAAATGAAATGTTGCAATTACAGCCTAGACAAGACCTCACTTCCATTTCTATTGCCAATTTACTTGAAAAATCTTCAAGGTTGTCCAGTTCCAAAATTAAACAAATTTGTCAGACTTTCATGGAAGAAAAATACAGGCGGAAAGAACCCCCTCCTTATATGTCAAGCTTCTTTACTAATCTAGGCAAGGATATCATCACCATGATTGCTTGCATTTTGGGTTTTACTACTAGTGAGTATGTAGATGAGTTGACCTTAGCCTGCATGTCTATTTTCACCCCTGGTCAATCTCCTGTAGCCAAATTTGAATATGCTACATTTATTGCAGATAAGATGCATGACCAATTCATGAGATTAGAGAATGAGAGAGTCTTTAAATATTCTTCAATCCTTTATCATCTTTTCCTCTACTACGAAAGTGATAAATTCCATTTCTTTGCGCAAAATCTTGACACCAAAGGGAACCCTAGGTCAGTCATATTCTAGACTTCTATTTTTCACAATTCACCTTCTTCTCCCCATCCCTATACAGATTTTGTTGATAAATTTGTGCATCTGGTAACTACCATGTTGATAGGAAGTCCCCCTCATAGAATCAGTGATGATATTAAGAGAATTCTTCAGTTATCCAAGCAATACAAGGTTGGGGACTAGTACGTGTACCAAAACTATACCAAGATCAGAATTTATGGATGTGAGTTGCCTCCCTTTCAACTGCCCAAATTCCTCCCCATGCAATTATTTGCCTTGGAGTACTACATGCAAATGATCAACTCTGATGAAATCCACTTTAGGAAGGCTAAGAAGAAAGCTCAACTAAGGACAAAAGACCACCTAGGCCCATTCAATTGCAACAATAGGAAAGCACGGAATGAGGTAGAAGAAATCCTTGAGAGATTGAGATTGAAAAAGAGTTTCATCTGGCCTTATGATCGTCATAGCTTCATTTGTGACAGAAGGCAGAAGCATAAACTACCCCCCTACATCCATCATAGAATTCCAGAGATAGAACAGTCTGCAAATCAAAATGAATGGGTGGAGGGAACACTTACAGAACAAGATAGTACACAAGTTGAGGTAGAAAATGTTATGAAAGATTTGGAAAGAAGACTTGATCTGGATTCCTTTGTATAAGTGCCTAAAGAATCTTCATAGAGACCAACACAGGAGCATAGTGCACAAACATCAAGACAACCAGAGACTTCAGGACAGGGAAAAGATTCAGGGTCACAGATTATTTCTGAGGAGTTGACCCAAACTGATACAAACAAGGGCAACCCTCCAGTATTGCAGACCCCTCTTAATGAGGAGTGAATTCAAAAAAGAAGTAGGAATGAGGCTAGCCCCTCTACAGTGCCATTGGACTAGGTATATGTAAAGAGGCAGAGATTGAATCCTCTGTCGGAGCAGGAATATGAAGAAACAAGAAGTGACACAGAGAAAACAACACTAGTGGGGGAGACACCATCTACCTCCCAAACACAGGAACTAAGCAGGAAGCAAAGTGTAGAAGTGTCATCATTAAGGATAGCTTCATAGCAGAGCCAAGATTTGAAAGAAAAGTACAAAGAGATTAAGGCTAGGAATAAGAAGCTCAAAGCTCAAACCTATGCCCACTATCTGAAAATGGCTCCTACAAATCAGACAAGGTTGATGTCAGCCTTTGCGATCAAAGAGGGAAAGATGCAGATGATTTTTTTAAATCCAACAGTACAACAGCCAAAGTCTATGGCTGATTATTTGAAAACAAATTTTGAATTTGTTGCTAAAAACATCCACCCAATTGATCTTATTGAGCTCCATAAGCAAATAGATGAGATGGTCTATTCTACATTGACCAGTAAAGCCATCATGTCAAAACAGTTGGAGAATTCTCTGAGTAATACTACAACATAGATATAGTTGGAAAAAGCCTCTTCTCAGGCTAAGGAAACCCAAATAAAATCATTAGAAGACCTGGTGATTGAGTTGGGACATGATCCCAAATATGTTAAAGCAGCTGAAAGATTAAAAAAGAAAAAGAATGATGACATTGTTGCACTTAGGAAACAAATAAAACTCCCTCCCCTCATACATCCACAAACTGCAGAAGTAATTGAGAAACAAAATGAGGAAGAACTTATGGACTTGATCCTTAATTTGAATGAGCAGTTGAAAGAAATATAGCAGGAACTAGAAAAATGTTTACAGTCCAAATAGGGCGAGCCAACCACTATTCCTCAGACTGTAGTACCTATAATTTCTACAGTAGTGCCATCTACTATTGCAACATCTTCAGCACCTAACATTCCCCTAGCAACAACTCTGCCAGTAACAACAACAACAATTACGTTAGAAACAACAGTAACTTCAGCAAGCCAAACAGAGGATTTAATAAAGTCCATGGAGGAAATGAAAATCCAAGCAACTAAAATAAAGAAACTAAAAGAAATGGTTACCAGCTTGGAAAACAATTATGAGCTATCACAAATTAATTACACTGAAGAAGAGAGAAAAATAGAAGAATGATTGAAAGAATCAAAACATTAGAGAAGGACTTAAAATTGGAAAAGACTTTGAGGGATATTAGAGAGATTTTACAGACCAATATCATTGATTCCATCAATGATATTTGGTCTTCTATTCAGATCATTTTTTAACAGACTGAGTTAGTTAAACTAGCTACAGAAGCTATACAGAAGACTAGGGAAGAATTGGGAGAGAAACCTAAAGATGCAACCCAATTGATCAACTTTTTGAATAGAAAAAGTAAGCACTAGCTGGAACAATGGGATATCGAGGATCGAACTACTACTATCCTTGAAATTAAGAAAGTTCTCACTAAAAAGAACTTAATGCTTAACCTGGAAAGAAGATGTCAACGTATTCAAGAGGACATAGATGATTTTAGGTCAAAATATGAAATTCTAAGGGATAAAGGACTTCCAATCCCACTGGTCATAAATGACAAGCTGATGGCTCATGAGGACTACATTGAGAAACTACACAAACAAGCTAAAAGTCAAGCCATCTCTTCCACAGTGAAAGAACTACCTATAGGAAAAGTGTTGTATGATGGTTTGGAAAACCTTTTCTATATTGAGCATGAAGTGAAACACCTGTTTACCATTCAGCCCAATTTTGCAAAATACACTAAAGCTGACGAAGTACACAGGAAATTGATCAGGATGAAGATACCAAATGAAGAATGGTGGATCAATATGACTGATATCCTATAATTTACTATGGTAACTTTGAAGTAAATAGAAAGTATTTATTGAGGTAAATGTTGGTAAACAGGTAAAGAGTATCACTAGGGGAAGGTAAACAAAGATCAAGCACACAATTACTATAGCAACAGCAAGAGGAAAATTCTAGTTTCAACCTCCAACTCATTCATAAATAAAGGGACAACATCAATTAGTTTTCCATCTGTCTCTATCTTTTTGTAGAATATATTTTGTATTCCCTATAATAAATCTCATGTGGTTATGAGATATTTTTGATGTAATTTTTGTATAAATACTTCTCCATTCGAAGTATTGTGGGTGGATTCTATAACATCTCTGTAAATCTATGCTATCAAGATGATAAAACTTCTGTACTCAAATATGGATTTTTGCTAGAAAAGGAATGAAAGTTGAGGACATTTCATCATATTCTTGTGCATTATAAGTACAAATAAGTATTCTATCCTTGTGATTTTATGTGTTTTCTTTATCTTTCAATGTTTCATGCATCTTAAATCTAAATGGTAAAATAGTCAAAGTATATCAGAATTAGCTTCTTTGCTCTCTCATATCAGCAACCTACCATTTCTATGTTTTCTTCTAAATTATCTCGATAAAGGAATTCTTAATTGCTCCTATATCCTGTAGTTTTTTTTAATAATTCCCTGGTATAGGATTCTTAATTTCCCTCTGCTAGTTGACCTATCTTCCTTGCCTCTTTCCAATCCTAACTTGAGGATTCTTGATTGCCCTCTAGTTTTGAGCAGAACTATCACCCATTAAAGTCTTAAAGTTTGTTTTTATTCTGCTATCCTACCTGTTGAATTCATACCTTAGCAATTTGACTTGATCCAGTGAATTATCCCTGATTGAATCCATAGCCCAATGGCCTAAAAGCCTAGTTTGCCCATTTGTTTTAGAATTTCACCACCAAATCAAAACAAATCCCTTGAACATCAATACTATCCTAAAATATTTTCAAACATAGCTAAATCATAAAGAGAGAGCCCTCTCTGAGTATAGATTGACTAGGATCTGTAATTAAAAGATTGGTTTGTAGTTACTGTTATATGGGAATAGTGTCCACTCGGATGCTGCTATTCCCACTAAGATGAGTGCCTATCTTAGAAACAAACAATCAAAGTCTACTATTGTTTCCTTTTAGGAAAATAGACGAGAGGAGAACCAAGAGGGCCAACCTGAGTCTTGCGCTTGATTTCCTCTCTTTCTTGATAGGGTTTCGTCGCTTCTCCTGTCTACCCAGCTTCACAAGAACCTGTGGAATCACAACAACATACCACTATGCAAGAAACAAGGATCTAAATTCATAAATAATACAGGATTAGATGCGTATTAACCATATACATGCATATATAAACATGTACACAAGAATATGGAAGGAAAAAAGAATAGCTTTATTTAGATGAAAAGTAGCAGGAAGATTACAACCATGTGCTTTGACCCAGCATCATCCTCCAGCTAAGAAGCCCTTCTTCACCTCAAGCAAAGCTAGATCACCCCACACTGTGAATGTACACCAGAATACTAACAGCACTTCTCTATAAGATACAAAATTCTAGCCTCTGGATCTTTGTGATGAGGGATCCATATATAGATGATTATAGAGAGGTGAATCATCTTTTGGGATCTTGATTAGTGTCTTCTCTCTAATAGTTCTTACTTCCACTTGGAGAATGATGATCTCTTACTCATCCCTGGTCGAAAATGGAGTGGCAAGTGTCAGAGGGGAAGCTTCTGGAAGATTCCATGATCTTCCACCTCGCATTTTTGTCTTTGCCATTTGTCCATTCTTGACCATCGCACCCTACAGAGGAGCAATTCAGTATGCATCACACCTCGTACACTGGGAAGCTGATATGCATCGCACCCTCTGCACTGAGCTTTCAGTATGGTCTAGTTTTGACCATTTATGAGCAGTTTTCAGTGGAGAAATTCTGGGAGATGATGTAATCAGCTGACCTTGTTCCTTTAGGTAGCAAAGCAACACTTTTATGGACTTAAGAGCCCTTAGTTTATGGACATTTATGATTGGGGTTGAAGTGCCCAAAAATGTCTATAAAAGTTGCCCCCTAAAGCATGAGGTCGTTAATCTTTTGATGTTGGGTGAAATGCTTTATCATGAGGATCCGAAGTTTTTTTGAGCTGGGAGGTGACCTGTAATAAGATACAATAAAATACATTATCTTCATAATATTTTTCATGATCTAGATGAAGCGGGCATTCCCATGCTCAACTTTATAAATTCATTTTCATGTACATATGACCGACAATCGTCTGTGTAGCAGACTGATGATTCAAACTCATCATCCTTTGATTCAGATGATCATATGTTTGGCAATGATGTACATTTGATGTCTTTATATTCTTGAATATATCACAGCCCGGATGGATGAAACTAGATCCATGGTCTTCAAAAATCGTTCAATCTTCACTCAAAGTACAAGTCGATCCATGTGGAAAAATGTTCTGGAGTCAAACATGGAAGGACATCACCTGATTACCAACCAATGATGT
>APFE031646706.1:0-20898 GCA_000404065.3 Pinus taeda | reverse complement strand
TGACAAAATGTTCAGGAATCTTCTGAATCTTATGGAAGATATCATATTGCAGGTTTCCACTCTGGCCACTTCTACCAAATTGTTTGGAGGTGGTAGGGCAAAAGTACCCATCAAGGCAGGTTCTTTTATGAGGCCTACTCCAACATTTTGAAGCAATTGAGAGCTTCCGTGGATCATTGGAATGCTTTCCGTAACTTGTGAACTATTGGGGAGGAAGGTTTGTTGGTCGATGATTGTGATTCCTCCTTGGAAGAGAAATGCAATCTTCCTGAAATAGGTCGACACAACGACAACCATGGCATATATCTAGGGCCTTCCGAGTAGGATGTTGTAAACAAGGTTTTTGTCAATGACTTCAACATGAATCTCTACTGTTTTGACCCCCAGTTCGACTTACAAGTTACTTAATATTCCATACAGTGTGTATGTGTGTCGATCAAATTCCTTCAATGTCGTTGATGATCGCGACAAGGACCGAGACCCTAGAGTTTTCCAGCAACTCATCGACATGATACATGTGGATGCCCCCTCATCAATAATTGTTCTATGAACAATTTTGTTAAGGGCTTTCACCTGAATGAAGAAAGCTAGTTGAGATGGTAATTGAGGGGCCGTATCCTTTATGATTAAAAGATACAAGATTGGAATCTCTTGGGTCAATCCCACCTATTGCTGATAATAAAGCTTGCTTTTGGGAGCAACAATTTTGCAGTACTTCAAGAGTCGACATCGCAGATGGCGATTGAGCTAAGTCCTCCACTATATTATAGTGTTGTGCTCCTTGGGCATGAGGATTAAACGTCGATTTGTGTACTACTCACTTTGGCAGTTTTATTGTTAATTCAGGAATGATGGGTGGCACGACTTGTGTTGAAGTCGTTGTTGAACTACTAGGTTGATCTTTATCCCTGTTGTTCAACATCTGTGGATTCCTGTAATCCTCACTCCTTGTCGTTATAGGAGTTTCATTCAGTTACTTCGAGACTGACAACATTAGTACTTGGGATTGTGAAGCATTTTCATTAGCAACTAGATTTGTTCTTGGGTTTGGAAACAGATCTGTCAGTACAGCCGAGGTTTTTGAACTTTTGAAGAATTTTCTAAGTTCTTCTTTATATGGACATTCTCGGGTCCAGTGATCCTCGTCACATATACTGCATGGATATTTGGGTTTCTCATTCCCATAAGGGTTTGCAGAAGAGTTCCTAGGAGATGAGTCTCCCTGGTTTTTCTCCTTCCCTTGTTTTTTCTTCTTGCCTCTTGGTTGCTTGGTTTCTTTGCCTTTGTCTGTTGACACGACATTTACTTCCGAGGCTAGAAATTTGTCATTTTCATCTTGATTCGAAACCGTGCGGGCCTTTTTCGATGTGGCCTTTGCGGTTTTAGTGCTTGTCGTGCCTATCACACCATTGTCGGCATGAGAGTCCTTATTTGATTTAGGAGGCGGAGGGACAGAGAATTCTGGTCTAGGAGCATCAGGGATTTTATCGTAGAGCATGCCATACTGAGTATAGATCAAGTCTAGATGTTGTGCACGAACAATGACTTGCTCTTCAGTGACGACTCCCCCCTTTGCACATCTTCTGTAATAGCGGGTAACAGTGACTTAATGAACCATTCAGCCAATAGACGATGAAGAAAATATGTTTTTACCATTCTGCGACGACGCCGCCACTCATGAATATGATTGGATATGTGAGTGGCTCTCATTTGTTTGAAATTGGCAAGCAGCTCAGTTACTGTTTCGTACCTAATAGGTAATTGAAAATGGGTTAAAAAGGTTGTGGCTAGGGTACTGGAGTTATAAAATGAAGCTCTATGTAGTTTGATATACCACTTTGCTGCGGGACCAGTTAACGTGCGCTGAAAGAGGCGAAGCCGAATCGAATCATCATTGAGAGTGTTTGACGAACACCATAGATGAAAGGTCATCACATGATTCGATGGGTCTCCACTCGGATTTCCATTGAATTTAGGAATATCCAATGGAAGTTTATGCGGGATCGCCGACCACCAAGGGTTGTAGGAAATTGGATCGTTCATTAGTAGACTTAGATTTGGTAACTCTAGAGTTTCCACGAAGGGCAACTGTTGATTTAGGCTTGGTTGAGCATACCCAGGATAAGACATAATTGTTTGAGCAGTCGGTCTTTGCATACCAGCATAATGCATTTGATGTTGGTAACTTTGGTAAGGTTGATGGGCATAACCATTATGATATGGTTGATACTGCTGCCCATTACTCGCAAATACTTGTTTCTCATATCCTTAGTAGGCTTGCTGAAATTGTGGTTGTTGGTATTGCACCAGCCATGGTTGTGAAGCCATGGAATGTTGTCCAGCAATGCCTGTTTGACCAAGATTGGGGTTGGGATTCCCCATTTGAACCTGTACCATTCCACTAGTGGGTGATTGTGGTTGTGTCGGAAGTATAAGAGATTGTTGTAAATCAACCTGCGAAACTTGAGGTTGGCATACAATTGGTGACACTTGTACTTGTGATACAACCACAATAGTCGGCGTAGTGGGAATGTTTGTCATAGGTGAACTTTGTTGTATTGAGCATACAACTCTTGGTTGTTGAGATAGGACTGGTACCCAACTGCTTGTTGTGATTCCAGCGCAACCCAAATTTTGTTGCGAACTCATGCATGGTTGTCCTTTTGGGGAAGACAATCAAAGGGTATATGGCCCTCCATACGACGGTAATCTAGTGCTCAAAGGAATAATTTGCCTTTGGGGAACAGTTCGCCCAAATTGACCTTGTGATGGATCAATTTGTCGAGACTCAACGTAAGGGATTCCAAATATAATTTCGGATGAACAAACGGGGACAGTCCATACTGTTGAAATAATCCCAGGATGGACTCCATCCAGTGACTGAAAACTGGTTGGGATAGATGGCACGCCGGCAAACATTGTGAGAATAGTAGAAGGGGCTTCCGCTGTTGCTATGTCCAGTGACACGGTCCTTGATGTTGACGGTTGTTCAGACATGTTAAGTCTATCCAAAATATTCCTCAGCGATTCTTCAGGAACTTCCGAGGGTGGGTGAATATTTTCTGATGAAAAAGGATATAGGGGTATCATAGCTCCAAGTTGCGTCGGAGTGCTAGATGGAGGATATTCCACAATCTCTTCTATGACAATCAATCCATGGGGAAGAGGTAGACCGTCAGGTTCATAAAATATTTCTGGTGCCGAAGAAGATGTAAGTCCTACAGCAGCAGACGGTTGGGGAGTAACACCTTCTGAATCGGTTGTAGATGGAACTGGTTAAGGAATAGAAGTGTTGACTGTCACACTAGGATTAGTTGTAATGTCTTGTTACCACTGCAAAATTTCTTCCGTAGAGGCAGGGATTCCAAAAATGTTCGGAGTAACCGGAGTCTCAGAGGATGTTGGAGTGCTTGCTCCAACCAACCTAGGGGACTTTGACTTGGTTAAATGATTTCGCTTCATCCGAAATGGCTTCGCTTCTGGAGTCAATGATGGTTGACTTGTAAGTCTCCGCGAACGACGAGGTTTTGATTGACTTTCTTCCACGATTGCGGATTACTTGATCAACTCAAAATAAAAGGGAAATTTTTTTTTCGAATTAAATGAATTTTAGACGCTTTGACACAGCTTGTTTTTTCAATTTTAAAGAGTTGAGAAAAAACAAAAGATGACTCTAGTCGCCTTCAATTTTTATTGAGCTTGAAGTGACAAGCACTTAGAGGGCCTTTTCGGTTAAGGGGTCTGAAAAGGAGAAAAATGGACTTCTCTGGAGATCTAGGCAGATAGGATTACCAAACCAATCATAAAATTACAGAATACTTTTTACGGTACGATAGTCAATCTTCCCGAATACTGTGTTCAGTGAATTACGATTGATAAGGCGGCAGACACGGCTTCCTAAGGATAAAGGATGCAGCCTATAGTGGTCTCCCAATATATACGTAACGGTATGTGGGAGAAGAAGTCCGTACTAGCACTTATCGTCTCAGAGTGGAGGAATCACCCAACCAGCACTGAAAGCAACAGTTACCATGCTTTACAACATGAGAATATGTCTCTAGCCTAGACCTCTAGATGTTGCGTTAAGTTCCAAAGCATTGTTAGATTCATTGAGATTTATTTTAAGTTGATCTTGCTTAGCAGTTTTCCCTTTAGGTTCACCACGTGATGTATGTAAAATTCCTAAATGCAGCCTAAGATGATCAATAGACATTTTATCTTCTTTCAGCAATGAAACTCCTAGCTACTAAGGGGAAGAAAGTCAAGCATCTTTTCTTCATAGAGCACAGAGCACATGCTAATATGCACAGTCCTAAATCAAGCCAAGCATTCAAGATGAAAATGCACATGTATGTATTGGTTTTCAGTTCCCTTAATGTGTAAATGACACTAAGAAAACTATGTGCAAAACTGAAATACTTTTAAAGCGACTGTACTCAACAAAATTTCTTTTTCAAAATGAAGTGAAAACGAGAGAGACACTTTGCTATTTTGAAATGGAAATTGCTTTTCGACATTTTAAAACTAGTAAATCAAGTCTTATGCAATGATAACCGCATAATCAACTATCTAAAACAATGTGATTGCTTTCTAAAACTGAAAATGATAGCTATGACACTTTCAGATCTAGAGACGACAGTTTGACTATGTCATTTTTTGCAAAAGAGAACTAAAACGATGCACAATACATAAAAAACGTTTATAGTTATTTGCACTAAGGAGGCGGAATAATGCAAAAGAAGGGAGTATTCACAGAAGCACATTGATTGCAGACAACAAAAACTCTTGAATAAGACTGAAAACAGTGAGAAATATCCATAGTTGGAGGGTAAAATCAGTCCTCCCTGACCATCACACCTGTTACACAGTGAACTCAGTATGCAGCGCAGTTACTCCATTCGGGAAGTGCGATGCATACAGGCTGCCTTGAAGGCAGGGTGCGATGGTTACAATGCGAGACTCTGAACAAGACTTCACTCACAGTTTGCAGTTTAGTTTAGGTGTTTAAGCTGCATAGGTATGGACCAATGTATGTAAAAACACAGGGGTGATTTTAAAGGCTACTAAAGACACTACTTAGGGCAATTAGATTTCTTGTAGATCTATTGTTTAATTTATAAACAAAAACTCGGAGATTGACTCAAGAAACATTGATCTACTTTGCATTCGTATGACGAATGCAGTTCGAAGGCTAGCTAGCTTGACTTCAGGCTCCATCTGTATGTTTATAAAAGAAAAAAGGATAGATAGGCTAACAAGTAATCTAGTCACTCCCCAGTGGAGTCACCATTTTGTTATATGGCAATAGTGTCCACATGGATGTTGCTATTCCCACTAAGATGTGTGGCTATCTTAGAAACAAACAATCAAAGTCTATTGTTGATTCCTTTTATGAAAATAGATGAGAGGAGAACCAAGACGGCCAACCTGAGTCTTGCCCTCGATTCCCTCTCCTTCTTGATAGAGTTTTGCTGCTCGTTGTTTGTCCGTTGAGCTTCAAAAGGGACCTGTAGAATCACAACAACATACTACTATGCAAGAAACAAGGATCTAAATTCACAAATAATGTAGGATCAGATGTACATTAACCATATACAAGCACATATAAACAAATGCACCAAGATATGGAAGGAAACAAGAATAAATTTATTCAGATAAAAGTAGAAAGAGGATTACAACCATGAGAAGTTCTGACCCAGCATCATCCTCTAGCTAAGAAGCCCTTCTTTCACCTCAACCAAAGCAAAATTACCTAACAGTGTGAATGTACACAAGAATACTGACAACACTTCTCTATAGATTACAAAATTCCACCCTCTGGATCTCTGCCATGAGGGATCCATATATAGATGATTACAGAGAGGCGAGTCATCTTTTTGGATCTTGATTAGTGTCTTCTCTTTGATAGTTCCTTCCTCCACTTGGAGAATTAAGATCTCTTACTCATCCCTGGTCGAAAATGGAGTGGCAAGTGTGAGAGGGGAAGTTTCTGGAAGATTCCATGATATTCCACCTCGCATTTTGGTCCGTGCCATTTGTCCATTCCTGACCATCGCTCCCTACAAAGGAGTAAAACAGTATGCATCGCACCCTGTACATTGGGAAGGTGATATGCATCGCACCCCCTGCATGGAGCTTTCAGTATGGTCTAGTTTTGACCATTTATGAGCATTTTTTAGTGGAGAACTTCTGGGAGATGATGAAATCAGTTGACCTTGTTCCTTTAGGTAGTGAAGCAACCCTTTTAGGGACATAAGAGACCTCAAGTTATGGACATTTGTGATTGGGGTTGAAGTGCCCAAAAATTTCTATAACAATCACTCAGCAAGTTGTTGGGTATATTTTTTGAAGGCCAAAAGGGAAGCCTTCAATATATTCAAGAAGTTAAAAGCCCTCATAGAAACTGAGCAAGGGTGTAAGATCAAATGTTTACTTGATCATGGTGGGGAATTATGCTCAAAATCTTTCAAGAGTTTTTGTGATATGAAGCGTATCACGAGGCAACATACTACCAAATACACACCCCAACAGAATGGAACAACTCAAGGGAAGAATCATAGTGTGGTTGAAATGGCAAGGCACATGTTACAAACTAAGGAATTGAGAGATTCTTATTGGGGATATGTAGTTTTCTACAACAATGTACATCATCAACAATAGCCCCACTAGTGCACTCCAAAACACGACTCCTAATGAAGCTTGGTATGTAAAAAGGCCTAATTTTAATCATTTCAAAGTTTTTGGTTGGATGGATTATGTATATGTACCCTATCAAAATAGAAAAAAGTTAGATGCAAATAGTGAGTTATGTATTTTTATTGGGTATAGTGAGACAAGCAATGCTTATAGATTGTATAATCCTCTCACTAACAAGCTAATTGTCTCAAGAGATGTATCTTTTTATGAAGGGGGAGTTTATGGTCATCAAAAAGGCCATGTTAAGGAGACAAAGTCTATTTTGAATGATGATATACTTGTTGATATTGATCACGAGAAACCAACTAATGCTCCTGTATTTAGTTGTTTAACTCCACCAAGGATCCCTTCATGAATTTCTTCAATATCAAGTTCAAGTCGAACTTCTTCTCCAAGTTCTAGAAGGAAGCTAATAAGATTGAGTGATATCTATGACACGAGTTCAAATGAAGCATGGGAAGAAAGCCCAATAAGTGAGATAGTAAATTTCGCTTTATTAGCCAACGTTGATTTTGAACAAACATGTTTTGAATATGCATGTAATAATGAGGTTTGGGTGCAAGCCATGAAAGAATATATGGATTCCATTCACAGGAATGACACTTGGGAGTTGACAAAACTTCCACAAGATAAGACAATGAGTCACACCAAATGGGTTACAAGACTAAGTTTAAAAACAATGGGAGTGTTGAAAGAGAGAAGGCAACATTACTTTCTAAGTGATTCACACATAAGTGTGGAATTGATTATGAAGAGACATTTGTACGATTAGCAAGACAAGAGACAATTAGAAGGTTGATTTTGTTAGTATCTTAGAAAAAGTGGAGCATAGATCATATGGAATAGTGCCTTCTTGAATGGGTACTTAGAAGAGGAAGTATATGTGGTGCAGCGACAACGTTTTGAAGTGGAAGGAAAAGAGAATAATGTCAACGACTTGAAGAAGGCTATGTATAGTATGAAGAAAGCAACAAGAGCATGTTATGCTAGTATTGATGGATACTTTCATGAAAATGGCTTACAGAGAGTAAGAGTGATCTTAGCCTTTACTACAAAAAATAAGGTATTGATATTCTAAACATAATTTTGCATGTTCATGATGTATTGTATATGGGTAATAGTTCTAAGATGAATGATAAATTCAAAGTTTCTATGATGAATGAATTTGACATGAAATATCTAGGCCTCATGAAATATTTTCTAGGAATGGAAGTTTATCAAAGTAAGGATGAGATTTTCATTTGTGAGTAAACTTGATGCATGCGATATGATAAACAAATTTGATATGATTTATTGTAATCCATCCCCTACTCCAAGGCTCATGGAGTTGGGTTATGTATAGATGATGATGCTGATTTAGTTGATGAGACGACTTACTTAAGTATTATGTGGAGCTTGATATTTCTAACCGACACAAGAACTAATATTACATATTGACTTTCACTTGTTTCAAGTTATATGACAAATCCATCTCAGATACATATGAAGGAATCCAAGAGGATTTTAAGTAATGTGAAGGGCACTCTAAATTTTGGTATTCATTACTATTCTAAAAGTTCAATCTTATTGGATTTAGTTACTCACATTCGAGAGGTAGTATTGATGACCATAAGTCCACATTTGGAAATTGTTTCTCTTTTGGTTTTGGTTTGATTACCTAGAGCTCAATAAAACAAAGCATTGTTTCCCTCTCATCCACATAAGCTGAGTATGTTGCAATTACCTCAGCATGTATTAAAGCTATATGGCTCAGAATTGTTTTGGAAGATATTGGAGAAAATAAAATTCAACCTATAGGGATTTATTGTGATAATGTAAGTGGAATCAAGTTATCAAAGAACCTTGTTCATCACAATAGGACAAATAATGTTGACATGAGATATCACTTCATTCGAGATTTGGTGGAGATTAAGGATATTGAATTGGAGCACATAAATATTGAGGATCACCTAGAGGATATATTCACCAAAGGAGCTACAAAAACCAGGTTTTTGGGACTACGAGACAAGATAGTAAACCCTCATTAAGAATTAATGGGGAGTTTTCATGATAATGCTTAATCATGTCATGTAATTTTTGACAAATAAGTTCGCAAATTTTGTGTTCTATCTGCAAAATTAGGGTAGCATATTATTAAGGTGGTTAAGGCATTAAGTGTGTTTTATTTGTTCATTGTTTTTTTATATGTTTTTTCTTCATAATTATCTTTGGTTTAGGAGATTGCTTAAAGAAGAAATTTCATATTCTACAAGTTGGAGCTTATGATCAAGTAATTACTCCAACAAGTTCAATAGATTTGGACATAAGACTCAGAGAATTGAGCTATAGTCTAATAACATCAAGAGAGTAGTTGAAGGTCTCAAAGTGTATATGGAGCCTCGAAGAGAAACATTACTCAATTACGTTCTTGGTAACAACATTACGGGTAGAATTGAACCATAATAGAGCCGAGGTTCAAGAGTTGATGCACAAACATAAATTTAATCATCACCAAATCAATAGCTTGATGAAAATATTTATTTGACATGAAGATAATGTGGAAAAGCAAGGATACTTGAAATAAGCTACTAAGTAATTCAACCACCAAAGAGATGAACTCTTTGATTTGAATTTAGAATGGATAGTTTTACTCATTCTTAGTCTTCAATACATGGGGCTTTAAAAGTCGAATGTACAAGTTATGGCAAGCTAAAAGTTCTTGTTCAATATCCTCGAGAGTCATTTGCTGAGTTGTACAAAGTTGAAAATGAGTAGTAATTGTTTGAAGTGTTTTCTGAAATATTGTTTCCATCTCATGACATTTTTCTTTTTATAGAAATATTTATTAAAAATAACTAAGAAGAGGGTAAAAATTGAGAATGTATTAAAAGGGAAGGGAATAAATATATATTTTATTTAAATAAAAATCCCTTAAATATATATTGAAGTTCGACAATAAGTTCTTAGCCCCATAAGGTGAAAATTAAAATAATTATTTGAGTAGTTCCCAAATAAATTGAATGAATGAAAACACTAAACATTCATCCAATGGTCAATCGATCAGAATCTAGACCATATATCACCTTCAAGAGATCAATATAAGCAAGCAACAACATGGAATGGGGATTTCCTCTTTTGCATACCTACATGTTTTGTCATTTATGAGTGAGGGCGTGACCAAGAGTAGTATTTCTTTCTTTTGTTCCTACTTTCGTGTTCATGTAGATGACCTCTCCTTTAGTGATATCATTGTCAATTTGCAAGTTTCATCTTCCAAGTGTTTCTTAGGACATGACTCTAGAGCTCCCTTGGTTTGTAGTCGAGCACATGTTAAGATCTTTCATTGCATTTTTTTTATTGTTTTACCATTAAAGTTTGCATTGACCTCATGATTGCTATATAGTATATGGCCTTTCCACTTTCTCACATATCCCACCCTGCAGAAATTTACTTAGATGCCAAAATGCAATAAAAAGAAGAGAATTTTCCTTGTTGGTCAAATATCTCTTCAATGGTTTTTGTGTACCTTTTACTTTGTAGCCATACTTATTTTAACATTTCTTAGTTTTGTACATAAGTTTTGTTGTTTTAAGTTGAACAAATGTTTATCGGATCAAACATGGTTGATGTTAATGGTTGTTAAAGGAAATCTTATTTAATGGCTATTCAATTACATATCTTCTACTATTGGTTAATATTTCTAATTTCATAACATGAATACATATTCAACAATTAAGTTATGTAATAAAAGATTCAATTACGCAAGTTATAAATGTGATCTTTAAGGTCACTTGTCATGCAACCTAGAGGTCATAATTAGGTGACAATTTAAAACCATGTTAAGATCAATTCAATAATTTTTCGAGATGCCTTCACTACTTTAACTAATCATTAATATATTGGGATATTTGGTTCATTAATAGGATGAATATCATTTATTTATTTGTTCTTACATGAAGGATATTTTAGTTACTCATCTTACATAAGGTTAGTGTGGTGTGGTTACTCATCTATAGTTTATAAGCTAAATACAGCTAAGACTCTATAGTAATGTAAGACCAAAATCTTAGAGAACAAACTAGACTAGTTTGTTGCTTTTCTAAATAAATTCATGTTTAGGCATATAGTAGCTACGTTTTCTTGTTTGTTTTTATTCAAGGTCATTGTTTCTAGCCGCATGACTCTTTCATGTCACCTACCATTCATTGACTAGGGAGAGGGTTAAGTTGCACTAATATTGGTGTGGAATCTACTCAAACTTGAGCAACTATAAACTGTGGGATAACATTCCCAATACTTCTCATCAGTGGCATATAAGTACGAGATGTTGATTTTGATGTTGTTTTCGAGTAACACTTTCGTTCCAAAAGATCAAGGTATTATGGCGATCATTCGAGAGATAGTTAAGTTTCCCTTTCCTTCAATTTTCATTGCAATTTTACTTTAGTCGAGTATGGATGTAACTAGTTATTTTTCTTCATTGTCATGGCATGCCAACCACTTCCTCTTTGAAACTTGATATTACCATTTTCCAACATAGAACCTTTTGCTTGGGAGGAGGACAAGAAACGATACCCTTTGTTTACACCTTCCCCTTTAAAATTCACACATCAAGCCAAACTTATTCCATGCAAATTGAAGTTGCATCTACCATTTTTTTGTGGTGATCGAAAAGTTATTGTAAGATATTTTTTGTGCATTTTCCAAATGCATACATGATGAGGAGGTTCATCTAAAATGACAAGTTAAACTAAAATGACAATTGCACACATTTTTTTTTACTCCATTAAGGGATGTGATGCTTCATTGTTTGTTGATGTGGCTAATGAATGATTTTCCACCTCGAATGAACTCACTTAATGTTTTACCTAGATCATTAGTATTGTTAGGTGAGGAGGTAACTCCCCAATGAATCTCCATTTCCTCTATTATTTATTACACTAATTACAATTGTTTACCCAATCCCTATGATTAGGTGTCAACATTCCCCCCCTTAATCTAAAGGGATGTTGGTGAGTCCAAGTATCATTATCAATCATTCAAGCTTTTCTCCTTGAAGCGCTTTGGTGAAGATGTCTGCAATCTCCTCGTTAGTGGAACAATGGTGAAGATGGATTGTTTTGGCCTCAACATGATATCGAATCAGATGATATTTTGTATTGATGTGCTTCGTTCGATCATGGAACTTTGGGTTCTTCGCCAAATTTATTGCTGAGGTATTTTCAATCATGAGTGGAGTGAATTGTACTTGTTTTACATGCAAATCTTCCAGAATTTTCTTGATCCACACAATTTCTTTTGTTGCCTCAGTTGCTGCAGCATATTCTGCCTCTGTTGTGGAATCTGCTGGAACTAATTGTTTGCATGATCTCTAGGAGATATCTCATGATCCAAGACTCATACCATAACCCGAAGTAGATACCCCAGTTTCTTTGTCTCCATCAAAGTCTGAATGAGAGTATCCAATAATCGCCCACCTGTGTGTACTTGATTCCAAAGTCTTGAGTTCCCTTCAAGTACTTTAGAACTCTTTTTGCAATAGACCAATGTCCCTCACAAGGATTTTGCATAAACCTGGATAGGGTTCCAACATGAAATTAAATGTGTGGTATCATAGTAGTGGGGTAGTTGAGACTTCCTACAAGTCGTCTATATTTTGTTGCATCCTCAAATTATTTTCCTTCAATGGATGTGAGCTTTCAGTTTTGTTCCATTGGAGTAGTGAGAGGATTGAATTCAGTCATGCCAAACTTGTTCAACAAATCTCCAATATAATTCTTTTGAGAAAGGAATATGGAATTCAAATGTTGAGTTACTTCAATACCAAGATAGTAATGAACATAGCACAAATCAGTCATTTCAAAACCTTTCCTCAATTCCTTCTTTATCGATGCAATGTAGCTCTCATTGTTCCCTCTCATCAAAAGGTTATCTAGATATACCACAAGATATACAACTATTTTTCCAAGCTTCTTGACCAACAAAGTTGCATCATCAATATCAAAATGTTTGAAATTGAGTTTCAGAAGATGCTCAGTTAATTTTTCATACCACACTCACGCTGCTTATTTGAGGCCATAGAAGGATTTCAAAAGTTTGTGTGCTTTATGCTCATGTCCTTTCACAACAAATCCTTCAGGCCCTGACATAAAAATATTATCTTTTAGATCTCCATTCAATAAAGCAGTGTTTACATCCATTTGATGGAATTCCAATAATTATGAGTTTCTAGGGCAAAGAGTGTTCAGATGGTAGCCCATTTTGTTGTGGTGGCAAGAGTCTCCTCATAATCAACCCATTCCTTTTGTGCAAAACATTTTTCCACAAGCCTCGCTTTGTGCTTGTCAGGTGAGCCAACAGATTTATACTTGTTCTTGTAGACCCACTTGCAACCAATTGGTTTGGTTCCCAATGGAGGATCAACCAGCATCCAAGTGCCATTATTTATCAAGGAATCATACTCCTTTTTCATTGCTTCTTTCCATTCATCATGGGAAGCAACTTCTTTGAAGGAATTTGGTTCAAAATCTATAGACAAATGCAATTCACAGTCATAAGAAACATCCATATCAATAGGTGAATGAGAGTCAACTACATCACCTCCATTTTGTCAGGTTGAATGTCTAGTTCCTATCTTTCCAACCTCATGAGGATGAACACTTTCAAGTGTTTTTGTGAACCACTTTAGGGGAACTTTCTGAGATGGTTCAGGCTGTTCTGTTGCTTGAGTTAGGATTGAATCAAGACCGAGTCTCCCAATTATGTCAATATCGTCAGTCAAAGTATCATCCATTGTTAAAGTTTCATTCGGGGGAGAGAGTGCTTCAGAAGAAGATTCCATAGGTTGATCTAGTATAGGAATCCCCCCTTCAAGATGTGGAATTTGATTATCAAATTATTCAAATGATTTTCATTTGCGATATGTCCAAGTGATCAAGTTGCCACTCAACAACATTGTGAGTTTTGGATGATTCAAGAAACATTACATCTCTATATACAACAAACTTTTTATTGACTTCATCATAGAGACGGTATGCTTTGGAGGTGTTTGAGTATCCCAGGAAGATACACCTATGACTTCTTGCACCAAGTTTGTTTCTATGTACCTATGGAATCAAGGCATAATAGGTGGAACCAAAGACCGTGAGATGCTTTATTGAAGGAATGCACCCATAGCACATTTCATAAGGAGTCTTTTTTCTAATAGCATTAGATGGATATCTATTCTTTACATATAAAACACATAGAACTACATCAGCCCAAACCATCAATTTTACATTTTTGAAAAACGTCATGGAGCGCACCATATTTAAGACTATCCTATTCATTCTTTCAGCTACTCCATTATGTTGGGGATTATAAGGCACAATTGTTTGATCCCATGTTGGCAAAGATAGTTTTCAAATTCATTTGAAGTGTATTCTTTTCCATTATCTATGTGAATAGAGCCACTATGAGATTGTGCATTATTTTCAATTCATGTATGAAAGTTCTTGAATGTTTGAAAAGCATAATATTTGTTCTTCAATAAATAAACCGAACAGATTCTGGTGTAGTCATCAGCAAATGTCATCATATATTTATTTCCATTTGTAGAAGGAAAAGGCATCGGACCACGTAAATATGAATGAGTGAGTTCAAGTTTTCTATGTTCTCTAGAATATGAATCATGAAAAGATTGTTTGCTATTCTTTCCTAGAATGAAAGCATCACATTGCTTAAGTTTCCTAGGAATTGTAGGAAAAATAGTAACACCATTTTTCTTCAAAATGAAGAGGTTGTCATAGTTTAAGTGTCCAAATATAGCATTCCATAATAAAATTGATGGAAATGTACCTTCTTCATAATGAGAATTGTATGACAAATTTTGTGCATGAGCAGAGGTACCCTACAACTTGAGAAGCCTTTCTTCTTCTATCCTTGTCATGGCAAGTGAGTGGTATAATGATTTTCTCACCTCAAGCTTTCCATAAAACATATGAATGGAGTGTCCTTGCTCGCGGATGTGGACCAAGGACAACAAGTCTCTCCTCAATTGTGGAAGATATAGAACATGATGCAGAAGAGAGTTTAGAAGACCATGCAATTTAAGCCTAATTGTGCCAAGCCCGATGGCTTGAGTTTTGATTTGTTTGCAAAGTATACTGCTCCATCAAAATTGTGAGTAAATTATTAAAAAAAATATCTTCTAAAAGTTATGTGGAAAGTTTCTCCTGAATCAACAAACCAATCATTTTTCCAAGGAGCTTTACTCCAATATTACAGTATGCCACAACGTAGTGAGTGGATTCAGGTGCTTTACCTTTCTCTTTGTCATTAGTTTTACCTTTGGATTGGTTTCTTTCCTGCTCAATTGTTTCCCAAGGAAAATTGCATTGTATATCATGTGATCCCTTTCTTTTGCAGCATATGCAGTGCAGATCTCACTTTTCTCCTTAAGAGTGTCTCCCCCTCTACCTCTCAAATTTCTTCCTCTTCCTCTTTGACCATCTCTTCCTTTGGATGCATATTGAGCAAGATTTTTCTCTCTATGTGCAAGACACAAAACCTCATGAGAAAACTGAGGAGTTGTCTACTTCCCAAAAGCTTTCTCTATTTCATCATTTTTTTTCGCAAGAGAGTCAAAGGTAATATCTTTGAGGTTTCCATTTTCTTGCAATGACTCAAGATAATTTGAGTAAGTGGGATAAAGTGCATTGAGAAAAGCTATGAGAGGAATGTTGAGTTCAACATTAGTGAATTTGATATAATGCATAATAGATTTTACTTATGATGCAAGACTAAGAGGATCATCATTTTGTAACTCAAGGGTGAACAATTTAATAATGAGTTGAACAACTTCAAGTGCAGAGTGTGAGTCATAGAGTTCCTTCAGTTTTTGTAAGGCTTAAAAAGCATTTGAAAATGGAAAAATATGATGACTCACCTCTTCATTTATTGATGCTGCAATCAATGCATAAACCTTGCTATTATTATTTTCCCAAAGGGAAAATTCCTTGTTTGAGGTAGGCTGTTCTCGCTCTTTCTCTCCTCTCCAACACACATTCCTTTCCACAACTCATTAAAAGTGATAGTGTGTTTGATTTCAGTGGACCACTTACAATAATTTTCCTTGCGGGTGAGAACCACTCCCACAAAAAATCTCTGTACTATAAAAAAAATACTTCTTCTACCAATGTATAAAATTTGCACTTCTTGTTGTATAAAATGCAGCTATGGTGTAAAAAATTACAATCTAATCGATAGAGGAGAGGTATTATATGGGGAGGGTATTATCTAGGGTAGAGGTTATTATATGTGGGAGGTATTCTTTAGGGGAAGAGTTATATTGTGGAGGGCATATATGATACCATGCAGTCAATGTATGACCAGTGCATTGTTTAAGACAACAAGTGGTATTAGTTGTGTGGCGATATGGAGCTTATTCGCTGGGTGGGATTATGGAGCATATATGTGCGGGATTATGGAGCGTATTAGCTGAGAAATATTTGATTCTAGTGGAGGAATGTGATGCCACACTAAAATATCGCAACATGGGAGGTGAATACACAATCACGTGGTATCGCAGTGGTATGTGGTATAGCTGATGGGTCGGAAACCACGTCTCATTGTTTCCAGAGTGTGGTATGGTGGGTGATAACATATGGTTGTGTTGCGCAGTGGAGAGGAGTTTAAAACTGGTGAGGCAGTATGGGAATGCAATACATGAGGGCGATGCAAAGCCAATGTTCAACAAGTCCATAATTCGAACTCAGATTTCATAATAATGGCTAATGAATAGTCAATTTAGAAACACAGTCACTGCACCATTCAATCGACTAAAAATGCACATTGCAGTCCCATGATTCAATGCAACACGTCCAAGTTTGACCGAGCTCACAGTCTTTTAACAAACATGTTCCATCTCTCAGCACCAAGGGGTCAACTACTCTTTGCAAGTCCACTCCAAACAACTTCTATGAGAGTTATTGAGCTAGAGGTTAACTCAGCAATCCTTGTAGTCATCACAAAGATAATTCAAAAACTCATTGAATGCATGGTCTATCCAAATGCAGAGATTTGACAGAGAAAAGAGGCCAAGGACATGAAACTGACTAGAGTTACAATGCTGAAAAATAAATATAGAGGTTGTCTCTAATACCATGTCAAGCCACGAGGTTACTCCTCGAATGAAATTGTATTATTTATTTAGGTTGTTCATTATTATATACAAGAAAAAGTGAGTTTTCAGTTTCCATTTCCTCTATTATTTATTTACATTAATTACAGTTTTTCATTGAATTCCTATGATTAGGTGTCAAAAAGTATACGAGAGAATCCTTATGATCACCTTAAAAAATTTAACCAATTATGCATGGAAAAGGGCTAAAGCATTCCTACTTTCAACCTTGAGTTTCAAACTTTACAACCTCATCTCTAAATCTATTAGACTTGCCAACCTATTCGCCAATCTACATTAATATAGCCTCATACCTCCTATTTACATGTATGAGTTGTAGGAAAGGAACATTCAATTTTTTTATGAAGCTTTGGTAACTTGTATTGATTTCGAAGAGAAAACCCATACACAACTAATTAATGTCCCAATCTTAATTACATAAGTCCAAATCATTCTTCTTTAATGCTTACCTTTCATGATATATAGGATGAGATGTCTTGAGGATGATTTTTTTTATCTAGTATCCACTTGAGTTCTCTAATGAACCCTTTCTTTGAAAAATGATTATTATTCTTGTTTCATTTGTGATCAAGAATGTGCACTAAATGATGATCACCATCACAACGGCACCCATGATTATAACTTTGGTTTTCTGGACATAGAGGATTTTACATTTGGGGATGAGCGATGTCCACATCCATGTTGTGTTTCTCTTGTCACCTCTCACATATTTTCATGCATGATATTTAACCACAAACTGATCCCCATCTCCTCTACCTTATGTTGGAGGTCATGTATGATGATTATAGTGAGGAATGTTTGAGTCATGATGGTATGAAATGATTAACATGAATTATGATTTATTAGTTAGCGAAATTGAGAAAGAGGCCCTTCTGTATGAAATGTCTAGTCAAGTTTATCAAAGGTAGCTCTTTTATATGGACGATGAATTTTTTTCAAAGAACTTCAAAATGAAGTCCTATTTTTTTACTCTTAAGGAATTTAGTTAGCCCAATCTATTTAAAATGAAGTGTTTGGGTTTTAAATGTCTCAAGAATATACATATTTTCTGTTAATGATATGAGACATGTTCAACACAATAATAGTGTGTTGTTTGAAGTAAAACAAGACCATGATTTGTCTACATTCCTTCATTCTTATAGTTTGGCACACAAACAAACAATTGTTGGTTGGCACATTATAACTTGAAATAAATAGTAATATATGTTGAATTTAAACTTGTACGACCATTAAATAATATTGAATCCTTTACAAGACTAAGTTTAACAACAATGGGAGTGTTGAAAGAGAGAAGGAAAGATTACTTGCTAAGTGATTCACACATAAGTGTGGAATTGATTATGAAGAGACATTTGTACGATTACCAAGACAAGAGACAATTAGAAGGTTGATTTTGTTAGTAGCTGAGAAAAAGTGGAGCATACATCATATGGAATCATGCCTTCTTGAATGGGTACATAGAAGAGGAAGTATATGTGGTGCAGCGACAGCGTTTTGAAGTGGAAGGAAAAGAGAATAATGTCAACGACTTGAAGAAGGCTCTGTATAGTCTCAAGCAAGCAAAAAGAGCATGTTATGCTAGTATTGATGGATACATTCACGAAAATGGCTTAGAGAGAAGTAAGAGTGATCTTAGCCTTTACTACAAACAATAAGGTATTGATATTCTAAACATAATTTTTCATGTTGATGATGTATTGTATATGGGTAATAGTTCTAAGATGAATGATAAGTTCAAAGTTGCTATAATGAATGAATTTGACATGAAATATATAGGCCTCATGAAATATTTTCTAGGAATGGAAGTTTATCAAAGTAAGGATGAGATTTTCATTCGTGAGTAAACTTGATGCATGCAATATGATAAACAAATTTGATATGATTTATTGTAATCCATCCTCTACTCCAAGGCTCATGGAGCTAGGTTATGTATAGATGATGATGCTGATTTAGTTGATGAGACGACTTACATAAGTATTGTGGGGAGCTTGATATTTCTAACCGAAACAAGAACTAATATTACATACTGACTTTCACTTGTTTCGAGTTATATGACAAATCCATCTCAGATACATATGAAGGAATCCAAGAGGATTTTAAGTAATGTGAAGGGCACTCTAAATTTTGGTATTCATTACTACTCTTCTAAAAGTTCAATCTTATTGGATTTAGTTATTTAGATTCGAGAGGTAGTATTGATGACCATAAGTCCACATCTGGAAATTGTTTCTCTTTTGGTTTTGGTTTGATTACCTAGAGCTCAAGAAAACAAAGCATTGTTTCCCTCTCATCCACATAAGCTGAGTATGTTGCAATTACCTCAGCATGTACAAAAGCTCTTTGGCTCAGAATTTTTTTGGAAGATATTGGAGAAAAGAAAATTCAACCTACAGGGATTTATTGTGATAATGTAAGTGGAATCAAGTTATAAAAGAACCTGGTTAATTAGAATAGGAAAAACAATTTTGACATGAGATATCACTTCATTCAAGATTTGGTGGAGATGAAGGATATTGAATTGGAGCACATAAATACTGAGGATCACCTAGAGGATATATTCACCAAAGGAGCTACAAAAGCTAGGTTTTTGGCACTACGAGATAAGATAGTAAACGCTCATTAAGCATTAATGTGGAGATTTCATGATAATGCTTGATAATGTCATGTAATTTTTGACAAATAAGTTCGCAAATTTTGTGTTCTCTCTGCAAAATTAGGGTAGCATATTATTAGGGTGGTTAAGGCATTAAGTGTGTTTTATTTGTTCATTTTTTTTTTCTTCATAATTATCTTTGGTTTAGGAGCTTGCTTAAAGAAGAAATTTCATATTCTACAAGTTGGAGCTTATGATCAAGTAATTACTCCAACAAGTTCAATAGAGTTGGACATAAGACTCAGAGAATCGAGCTATAGTCTAATAACATCACGAGAGTAGTTGAAGGTCTCAAAGTGTATATGGAGCCTCGAGGAGAAACATTCCTCAATTACGTCCTTGGTAACAACATTACGGGTAGAATTGAACCACAATAGAGCCAAGGTTCAAGAGTTGATGCACAAACATAAATTTAATCATCACCAAATCAATAGCTTGATGAAAATATTTATAGACACGAAGATAATGTGGAAAATCAAGGATACTTGAAATAAGCTACTAAGTAATTCAACCACCAAAGAGATGAACTCTTTGATTTGAATTTACAATGGATAGTTTTACTCATTCTTAGTCTTCAATACATGGGGCTTTAAAAGTCGAATGTACAAGTTATGGCAAGCTAAAATTTCTTGTTCAATATCCTTGAGAGTCATTTGCTGAGTTGTACAAAGTTGAAAATGAGTAGTAATTGTTTGAAGTGTTTTCTGAAATATAGTTTCTATCTCATGACATTTTTCTTTTTATAGAAATATTTATTAACAATAACTATGAAAAGGGTAAAAAATGAGAATGTATTAAAAGGGAAGGGAATAAATATATATTTTATTTAAATACAAATCCCTTAAATATATATTGAAGTTCGACAATAATTTCTTAGCCCCATAAGGTGAAAAATAAAAGAATTATTTGAGTTGTTCCCAAATAAATTGAATGAATGAAAAAACTAAACATTCATCCAATGGTCAATCGATGAGAATCTAGACCATATATCACCTTCAAGAGATCGATATAAGCAAGCAACAACATGGAATGGGGATTTCCTCTTTTGCATACCTACATGTTTCTCATTTATGAGTGAGGGCGTGACCAAGAGTAGTATTTCTTTCCTTTGTTCCTACTTTTGTGTTCACGTAGATGACCTCTCCTTTAGTGATATCATTGTCAATTTGCAAGTTTCATCTTCCAAGTGTTTCTTAGGACATTACTCTAGAGCTCCCTTGGTTTGTAGTCGAGCACATGTTAAGATCTTTCGTTGCATTTTTTTTATTGTTTTACCATTAAAGTTCGCATTGACCTCATGATTGCTATATAGTATATGGCCTTTCCACTTTCTCACATATCCCACCCTGCAGAAATTTTTTTAGATGCCAAAATGCAATAAAAAGAAGAG